>JAVTVY010016005.1:0-66270 GCA_036873755.1 Hanleya hanleyi
CAATATGATAAACTACAAAGTCACGGTGTGTCAGTTTCCAAGTCGTTCCAGAGATAGGATAGAAAGTTTGGTGGGGGTATAATGTCTCCGAGGCCTGGTAGGGATAAAACAAGCGTTAGAACACCGATATTTTCGTTTTGACTCTATTTTCGGAAAGATCTACACTAAACACAATGTAAACGAAATGATATTGAATCGTCTCAAAAAATCGTTTAGTTAGACATGGATTCCGTTACCCTTTAGAAATGGTTTCCTTTGCGTCCGTAAACGCTTAGTGAAAGGAAATTAGCCGGATACCAAACGCTTTTACCTATGTACTTGACAGAGCGTGGTTGCCTCGTAATCATTTACCCTCAGTCTGTAATGCTCTATGACTATTATGCCAGTACCAACTCGTTCAGGTTTTAGTCCATTTTTAGCTCAAACTCAACCATGTTTCCATATAATCATCATTCACCGTCATTCAATCATGTTTACATATAATTTCCTGGTTTAGTATGAGGACCACCATCTTCCACTTTCACTTCCGTGCATCCAGCGAATGTAAACAAATAAATTATAATTCTTCCCACACCCAGTTAAATCTATTGGGTGATGAATTTGTTTTGCTGTCTGAAATCGATTTCAAATTTGAAATTGCACGAGGCAAATTGGAAATACAAATGTTGTTTGGCAACAAAAGTGCACTGGGATTTGAAAAACACAATGTACGGTGTAGACGGTCAATGTCATAATATTGATACCTGCGTGTTAAGGGAAAGTGTCAGATTTACTTCACAATGTCAAACATCATCAATTTGGAACTGAATATGAACGGTGTTGAATGAACGACTGCATAACACAATATTTTCACGTATTTTCTTGATTTTGGATGGATAGATGCCTACATATCGTAAGATTAATCTGTCGATGGGAAATAGTCGATTTGCAATTCATGCAATTTCAAATGTGAAATCGATTTCAAACAAATACATAACGATAGTGATGAAAGAAAACGTAATTTGAAGACGGCTTATTTTTCTTCCATGCTCTTACGGACGTGGGTTCACTCGAGATCGTGCATTTCGCATCTGCACAAGTCCAGGTAATCCCTAATCCTCACAGAAGGTTTGCCCTGACCTTTTTAGTGATTCGAATGAGTTCTCGATTCACTGCGTCTATTACACATTCTATAACACTTGGGTCAATAACATCGATAATAACATTCTTTGTTTGCCAGCCTCAAAATACTGCCGGTCTTAGAACTTAATCGATATGTTATGTTGCAATTCTGTCAGAAATTCATCCATCATTGCTCACTATTGCCCAAACCATTCCATAAGTACTTCACCAAATTATCTGACGTACACAATTATCCTACCAGGGGTTCTGCATACAAATTATAAAGACCCTTCTTCCGAACTGATCTTTCATTTCACACACCTAAAATCAAAGCCCCTAGAGAATGGAACAAGTTACCCTCCGACTTACAAAAATGTACATCCATATAATTATTCAAAACACTTGCGAAACAATACCTACAAACAGATAGCACTACACCCATATACACTCTTAATTAAACACATACAGTATAAACTAATGGTTGTATTTATTCACCGCACTCTCTAATAATTACTTTTTATTCCTCAATATCTCACAAACATAAATTGACGTCTTTTGTAAATGTATATGCCTTATGTATTATGCTGGGATACCACATCTTCACAACGTCAAGGTTTCTATTTGTGAGCCAAAGGCGAACCCTTGACCAAGTTGCATAGCAGACCGTGTTCCGCCCACATTCCAGTTACGTGACATAGAAAACTGCGCCGGTGGTAAAATACGTTAGGGTTTTACTTTCTGTGCTAAACTATTCGCAAACTATTTAATCCAAGCATGCATAACAATAAAATTTTAACGGATAGATCAGTGAAATTTTATAGACATCTGTGCGTTATTTCACTCAATTCAAGTCCTTCAGTGGGAAGGTGAGGTCGGATACACTGACGGATACACAAGTGATCTGATTGGTCAATATATCCAGGATGTTGCTTTACGTTGAACACGATACATTGCCCAAGCGTACCAGGGGCTATATCTACTATAGAGATACCCCTGGTTTTAGCGAGGATGGGATACCACAAGCCTGCTGGGGTTTTCTCCCGCCGATCACCATATCCTTCTTCTTTATCGACATCTGTGTATATTATCATTAAATCATGTGTTTATTTGTCATAAAATTCTCGGTTGGTGAATAAAACAATTCAATTCAATTCAATCGAGCTAACCGTGCATTTATTACACGTTTTAGCACGGTTATGTGAAATCAACACCCGTCAAGTGCGGGTGTTCATTGGGAGATTCCATTTCACAAGTCGGATGAGGAAAGGTACGTCTGCTTTCATACAAGTAACAGTCGAATAAAACAAACAAATAAATTACAAGATGAAATTCTTTTCTCAAGTTTAACTGTTGTTTCCATCGTGAAATTGAATATCAAAGCGTCACAAATAGACATATATCCACGTAATTTCCACACAGCTGACAGTATCACTCTCCACTTGAGAGACCGCATAAGCTCATCCCTTTTTCAAAAAAGGGTAGAAAGGTTGTCAAAGTTTAAAATATGTTTTCAACTTTTCAGTATAATCCTTGTTGATAATCAATTTGGGTTGTGCAATAAAATAGAAATGATGTTTTCATAGGCGTGCTCAATGGTTATTTTACGCTTCGCCTTTGCCCTAAAATATAAACTTTCTCAGCCTAACCGTGCATAATATAGCCATTGAGCACGCCTATGAAAATATTATTTCTTTTTATTTCTCATACATTTCATCCCCAGCGGTTGTTTGAATTAGCGCGTCGGTATCTGGAGCCTGAGGTCCTCTCTTTGACATCCGATGTCAATTTCAAAGGTAGTCTAGCCGGCGATGAATTTCAAACCAGTCAAAACTCAAACCTCGCTGCTGATTGGCCTGATGAGCTGTGTCAGGGCGCTAACTGATTGGTTCGGTTTAGTGGAAACCCCTTGAGTTATTTATATCCAGAACTGCAATCGGTAACTAACCTAGCCAGTGTATCGATCGTAACCTATCAATTGCTACACTGGCCCGATAAGATGCCATTTCATGGCTTGTGGGTCTTTTCTTTGGCGAGATTATTTTAGGTTGAATTCCTATCTGATTTTGTGAAAGCCGCTTTAGTTCATCGAATGCTGCTTTTAAAATTCCACAAAAATATATATTTCTCATCGCCAACTAGGTTGACGTTTGCGTTAAATAAAAGCAAATTTACTATCTGTATTAAAATTCATTTATTTGGGAAAATCTAGACGGCAGTCTGTCACGAAATAAGCAGTATGTATGTGGTAAGATCTCGTAACGGAGAGATAGGGGATTTCCCTTCACTTTCAAGTTTTTTTTCTCTGAGTGCGCATTGGGCGGTGAATCTATTAACGTTCTAAGTAGGATTGCGTCTTAATTTGGCTAAAATTACAATACCGTACCATATGTCTACTGGGCGTAAATTCCTCTACCAGTTGCAAAACGATATCTACACTTTTTTGAGGAGAAAAATAATAGATGTCATAATATAGCATACCCGTTGGATACATGCTGAAAACTCGGCATTTTATAGCCAATCGTGGTACAAGAATAAGTGTATGCAGGTAATGAAGATACCGAAATTAAGGACACGTGGCCCCCTGAGGCAGCTTTATACACCCCTTGATAATTTGTCTTCTGTAGCAATCAATATTCAACATAACAATAACGATGTATATATTTCATGAAAGCATATGACCAGAGGAATTCAGTTATCTAATCTGCATAACTGTTGCTACTACCGTGTAGAAAATATTCAAAATTAAATCGAATGAAATGAAAGCAATAGCCTCCATTTATCAATGAAATTTCGTGAAAACTGTTCAACATATTTCGAATTTGATAGTATACAACTAGAGCTAGTAAACGGCGTCTCAGTTTTTATACGTTCAGCTTAGTTTCGAATTATTGATATTTGATATATTGATAACTTTGATATACACCGTTTATTCTGTCGAACTTTTAAGACTACCATTTCCACGCTGTAAGTTTCATAGTTTTGCCGTCCTCGGCATCGAATATCTTCTCTGATGAACTCCATGAATCCGCCGCAGGTGGATGTGCGGTCTCTACCTAAATATCTATTTCATTCAATAGCGGTGACGTTACGAGAAATTCAACCTACTCTATCACAAAAGAAACTCATATGTAGTCGATCTGTGGAAAGCTTCGTACAATGACCATGGTATTTTTAAAGAGTTTTTACCGTGTTGTAAGCACAATTTTGACAAGTTTCTAAAACTAGCCGCCTTTAGAGTGACCTGCCATACCGTCACTAGGACAAGCCAACGTAGGTAACTTTGTGAAGTACCTGTTCAAAGTTTTGCCCGAAATGGAGGGGGGGCGGAAACCCCGTACCAATACTCTGTCTGCTCAGACGCTAATTTTCAAAATACAGACGTTTAATTTGTTGTTGTTTAATTCAGTGAAATTCGGAACGCCTCCAACCCAATAGGCCATTCTTCAAGGGGAAAGATATAATCTTCTTTTAAAAATCATAGAAAGGTCTAAAAGCGATATAGCCCAGGGCTAGGGTTAACCTGTGTATTTCAAGATCCCCATACTGTTTATATGAACAGGCACAATCAAAGCGTGACTGAGATACATCATATTCTAGATAACGACTTTACAACGTATTTCATATAAATTAAGAATACTGATCGGTGATACGAATTTCATACTTTTGAAACATCGTGATGTCTTGCTGGCATCATTGAAAACTGTTGACCGCTTCTGTCTTGCAGGAAATTAGTCTAGTTTTATGTGTACTATGATTTGTCGTATAAATTTGGTGCTAATGCTACTTTATGAATTAGGGCTTTGGAATGTGGACACGGAAATTCTTTATTGGGCGGCGGTTGAATATTGAATGACTGATTAGACGCTTGTAAGTATTATCTACTTGCTGTAGACTGAGATAGAATAGGTGTGTATGGAGACTTATTATTAACACAAGAGTGCAAAATTTCCTTTCCTAAACCATTTGTTCCTGACGAGAGACTACTCGTGGTGTTTAAGATAATCTGACTGAGAAGACCTCGAACAACATCAGCATTAATAAGCATATCGTCATTCCACCACAATTGGTTGAACTCATATCAAAATTTGGTGGGAACAATTATCGCTCTGCTTTGATGTGCCGACTCGATATTTCACTAGGCTCACAATCGCTCTTTACTGTAGGTAGGCATGGCAGGTGATTTTTAAGTAGAGTGTTTACATGTAAACAAATCAAAACAGAACTATGTTCTCTGCTGATCAGATATGATATGATATAAGAGAACAGATAACATATCATCGGTGAATTTACAGAAGAGTCAAAGGTGTCTGGAAATGTAACCAGATTCTGTCAGACGGTGGCCATGTTTGAAACTGATCTGGTGTAATATTTTCAATGTTTCTCACCAATTTCGGCTATGGGGTGAATTCTTCTGATAGTGAAGTTATAAAGCAGAATGTGAAAAACTGTGTATGTGTTAATTACTAAGATGAAAAAAGTGGTCATGGTTGTGATGGATGAAAAAATGCTAAAATTATGAATATTTTCTCACCAGTTCATCACACAATCCAAAGAATTCTTACAGTCAATTTCGTCACACTGTCTCCATCTTCAGTTATGAAAATATTAATGAAAGGAAGATCAACTCTTTGAACAAATGCACATCAACTGAATCCACTGAACCAGAACGAGTTCGAGCCCAGCTGGTCTATGAGTGGAAGTTTGTGGTCCTCTCCGGGTAATTCGGCCACCAACCAAACTGGATGTCACCATATGAGTGAAACAACCTTGAGTGTGACATTAAGACAAAGGCCCTCCCCCCCGCTTGTGGCATTGATCACCATGACCAAGGCATCACCCAGCCTTTACATAAGGCGTGGTCACAAATTCAAACACACACTTCTGCTGACGTCATTTCAATGCCTACCAGTGCAGGCTAACGTTTTAATCTTTGAAATTCGTGTTGGGACAATGTATATAACGTCAAGTCGGTCACACTGGGCCAACTCACACCTGCTTCCCTGGGCGTGTATGGGTTCTGTTTTCTTGACTTAGCCCTGGGCCAGAGAGTTGAACCTGTCAACATTACATGTTAGACTCGATATCTACCAGCCTTCATAAACCGATAAAATATTGTATAGTACATTAGGTCGTCTCATGCGTTTTACTGGATCGTTTAGCTTCTAACAAACAAGATCATGCGGCATTAACTCCATGATGTATCATTCTTCTTACGAAAATGGTCGAGAGTTTTTGGTTGTAAAAATAAACATTTATGTTGCTCAGCTACTACCCATTGCGATATGTTTCCATTTTGAGAAGCTCATTGGAAGAATATTAGTACTTCAGTCGGAGAGTTATCAGAACGATGTGTTTGGCTAATAGCTAGATTTTCAGGGTTGTAAGTTGTTTGGGTGGGAGACAATATAAACACTTCATAGTCATTTGCTATCATGTCTGTGTGATGTATTATTGTCTTCGGCTCTCAAGTCTTTTAATATGGGAAGCAGCTTCTTGACTATATTATAAGGGCGTTACCTGTTGGTGTATATTCTCACACAGTTTTTAAGCATGTACTTTATACATGTCAAGATAAATGAAGGACTAACAGCAGACACGAGTGTAGACTTCTTTAATATTTGTGAGAGAGTCCTGTCAAGGCAAAACCCTTGGACTTGTTGATTTTCACATAGGCATAAAGTGGATTAAAAATGAACAGTGACAAGGTTATTAATTTCAAGATCATACATATAATCTATGAGAACATAACTGTTTGTTGCATTTTTTGTTAAATAAGGATTTCGATACGATATATTTACTGAGATCAATATTTGATATATATACAAAGGGTATACTCCATGGTCCGTTACAATAATCGTCTCTTTCGTCCATAAACGATATTTGCATACAACCAAAACCTTATAGGTATATATAGCTAGCGAAAAAACACGTCAGAATATCTCTACACCCAGAGGATGATAAATGGAGTACTGAATGAGAGAATTTATTCTAGATATTGGACATCTCACTCATTGCAAATCACTTGATGCGTTACTTCAACATGATTGTAGCTCTATTATCTATTAGTGTTCACTGAGGAACATGAACTTCGTCATCCTCTAGATTCGATTGCGTTGATCATGTAAGTACATATCTATTACCTGGCACGGACCATTGAACAATTTCTGTTTGGTATTAAAGTTCGCCTAATTTCAGAAATGTTTTTATTTTACGAGGTATGGGTAATTGACTTATTTTTCGACGAATGTGACTATTAACTTTTGAAAACACAAGTTCATGACGGATACGCGCTCGACACAATCGTACTAGACGGGGAACACTGGCCCGAATCAGCTTCGATTTCGCCTCAATGGATAACTGCATATCCGGTAACTCCGAACGGTCACATATTTTTAGAACGTGATATTCCAGCTCTTCGAGCATATGTAGCGGTTCTCTAGCAAGACTGCGGATGTCAAAGCAAGCGAAAATCAAAGGGCAAATTAAGCGAAGCCGTAACACGTCTAAATGGTCACCATAGAAACAGTATGTACTGTGATAGTTGGGGCGTTGGGCGACAAGTTTATTGAGTACCGGTAGTGTGTCGAAATATCTGTGGCAAGCAATTCGGTCGAGACAGGTGTCGTAGTACGGAGATGCACCCGCATCAATAATCAGATTAGCTAATTTCAAGGCAGAAGGTATGTGTTTTACTACCACCGGAACTTCCCGGCCCAATGAATCATTAACCAGACTCTTTATGAACGGTCTTCCCAATAGCTGTAATGAATCATTAACCAGACTCTTTATGAACGGTCTTCCCAATAGCTGTAAATTCACATTGGCACCTTTTTCTATTAGAAATTCGCTGATACGATGGAAGCCACCCTTCAAGCTGAACCATAAAGGGGAATGGTTCCAAACAGTTTTCACGTTGATATCGGCGTCGTGTTCCACTAAAACGTTCACCATGTCCAAGTTTCCTAAGCCTGCTGCTAGGTGTAATGATGTTACTCCCTGTTCATCACATATATCGACGGGGACCCTGTGTTCGGTTATTGAGGTGGTCGCCATATCCAGATATCCTCGCCACACGGCCAGATGCAATGTAGTTATCCAATTCCGACAAACAATTCTCAAGCATGCCCCGTTCTTAAGAAGGACCTTAACCATACCCAAATTACGTCTTTGTAACGCCTGATATAAAGGAGTTTCCCCATGCCGATAAGGAAAATCCAATGAGGCTCCGTGTTTCATCAAGAGTTTAACCATTTTGAAATTTCGATGTTTCAATGCCACACATAGTGGAGTTTGCTCTGCCGGCGTTACATATTGGGGAGCAACATCTACAGAGGCGCCAAACTGTAGGAATATATCAACCATTTTCAAGTGTTGATTAACCGATGCTACATAAAGTGGCGTTGCTCCATTCCGGTTAGCAATATCCACTGACGCTCCATACTTCAACAAGAGCTTAACCGTTTCAAGATTTGCGTTTTCCGAAGTAACATATAGCGGAGTTTCTCCGTCCTGGTTGGGAACATCTACCGATGCTTCGTGCTTTAAGAGGAGTTTAACTGTTTCATAATTAGCCATTGCTGATGCAACATATAGCGGAGTTTTTCCGTCCTTGTTAGCAACATCCACTGAGGCTCCATGCTTCAACAGGAGCTTAACCGTTTCATAAATTGCTCTGGCTGATGTAGCATATACCGGGGTTTCTCCATTCCGGTTAACAACATCCACTGAGGCTCCTTGCATCAACAAGAGCTTAACCGTTACATAATTAGCCCTTCTTGATGCAACTAATAGTGGAGTGTCTCCGTTCTGGTCAGCAACATTGACATAGGCCCCGTGCATCAACAATAGTTTAACCGTTTTGAAATTAGCCTTTGCCGATGCAACGTATAGCGGAGACTTTCCATGCTGGTTAGGGACATTCACTGACGCTCCATGCTTCAACAATAGCTGAACCGTTTTGAAATTTGCCTTTGCTGATGCAATATATAGCGAAGTTTCTCCATACCGGTTAGCAACATCAACTGAGGCTCCATGCTTCAACAAGAGATCAACTATATGGAAGTCAGTCTTTGACGAAGCCACATATAGCGGAGTTTCTCCATTTCGGTTAGGAACATTCACTGAAGCTCCGTGCTTCAACAAGAGCTTAACCGTTTCCAAACTTTGATTTTTCGATGCCACATAGAGTGGAGTTTCACCATTCCGGTTAGCAACGTCCACCAAGGCCCCATGCTGCAACAAGAGCTTAGCCATTTTAAAATTAGCCCCTGCTGATGCCATATATAAGGAAGTTTCTCCATGCTGATTAGGATCATCCACTGAGGCTCCGTGCTCCATTAAGATCCACGCCGCGTTAATATTTCCAATGGATACCGCCGCCTGGAAAGGTGTTAATTCGAGCTTAGTGTGGAATTCTGGGGAGGCCCCGTGCCTTAGTAAGAGTTCTATAGAAGCAGAGGATCCTCTGAACACCGCTATGTATAAAGGTGTTCTTCCGTGTTCATCTCTCTTATCCGGCGAGACCCCGAGCTTCAGCAGTCACTCCACGACGCCCAACTTCCCATTGTATACTGCCGAGTGTAAAGTTGTTGTGTTGCAATCCGATAAAGTATGAATCCGTTCCATAGTGATAAAGGATATCCAACGAAAGCGTATTAGGCAGTAAAAGCTCCTTTTGAAATTCCAGCCTAGTATTTCAATACCTTGATGTTGGCCCTGCCAACTCACGCTTAGACCCTAGGCCAGTAACTATGTACCAACACTGAAAGGACCTGCGAATCATCGGTTTTACCATTTCCCAGTTCGTTGAGGGCGTGCATGAAACTTTCCTTCACTGTGATGTGTTGTTTCTGGAAGAAAGATATGAATGGGAAATAACATTAAACCCTATCTGGAATAGGAATAGCTGGAGAAAATGCAATCTCAGTTTAATTAAATCCTACCTGCTCCCCCATTTGGATATGTCGCTTGCCGGATCTAACCGGCTTGCAGTAACGTTAGTGTCAACCAATCCCGAGAATTCTTCAAAGAATTTTGAAAATAACATAATGGTAGGAGCTTTTTGGTTGGCTCCCCCGAATCAGACACCACGCTGTAGTGATATCTGCTGATGTTGCCGCGCTCCCGTCATTTCGGTGACAAAATTCGGGGTAGAAATATTGACTGCTCCTTGGCATAAACCTTGGGGTAAAGCGGAGACGGTGGCCCTATCCCCCCCCCCCCCCTCATCCCGACTGCAAGTAAAGTAGTTTAAATGCGGCCATGATATCTTAAGACAATCGAATATTTATGGCCTGGGCGGTCTGAAAACCAAATTCAGTTTAAATCAGTAAGGCCCTACATAGCGACATGTATACGATTGCGGAGCATTGATAGGATGTTAATTTGTTAATATCGGTGAAATTGATAAGTAGCTCCCCTTGCATCATTTTTATTGTCACTAGACATAATCAACGACAGAATGCACCGCATGAAGCTACTTACGTCCATATGGTGTTCTCACAATTTATTTTGCTGAATACTCAAAGATGGAGAGCTAATAATTAATAAAGAGAGCTGATAATTAATAATTATTAGTTGAAACTTCGAATTTATATCCAAAAACTCACTTGTTATCGTGGCGATATGCCGCGTACTTGTGAAATGGATTGAATTAGTGAGCTGTTCCCAACTGGACTCGGTAGCTCAGTTGGTAGAGCAGTGGGACTGTATCCCCTAAGTCGTGAGTTCGATTCTCGTCCGAGCCAGTATTTTCTGGCAGGGTGTTTCACAATGTAGGAATATAACTATATTATGATAGAGAGCTATCTTCTCCAGGTATTGTGTCTGGAATTTTCTGCTATGTTGGGGTCTTATATTTGAAGTAATTAACATCCCATTACCATCCGGTTGAATGTAAACGATCCCACTCGACGAAGACTCTCGCTATCTTAGGTAAAACGTCGCCATGTTGAATCGCGTGTCTCGATGCACGGTGTGCATGAACACACTCACTCTCAACGAATGTTCTGATTGTCAGGTAACATGCAACACAATATGCCATTCTCTTGAATTGAGTGTTGAAATATTGTAGATGAAACGTTGTGATGGACGCATTTAGCATTGAGATATACAACTTATACAACAACTCCAGAACCAATCTTCGTCGGCAACTAAAACATTTACTCTGTTTAAACAGGTTATATCTTGAATAAACAATACAGTAGATAGCCATACGGGCTATACATTTCTCTAACAACTAAATGAGTTAATTTTCGTCCATTTAGTTTTATTATAATATGCACCCACCTAGACTCGTACAAACAGTCCCGTTATGTTTGAGGCGGATTTCTCTACATATACGAAGACACTTTCCTGGAAATCAAACTTTCGAACAGACCCTTATCGTAGATTAACAGCTGAAGTATTCATATACATACCGTATATTACCGGAGATATCGTTCATAATAGTTGAGGGTTTAAAAAACGTGAATGTCATGCACTGATTAAGAGGCTGGCTACATCTAGCTAGCATACGAATATTCAACCTGTTGCTTAAAGGCATTTTGCTGAGAAGCAACAGGAACTTGATAATGTGATGTCTGGCAGTGTAATATCACTTGTCTTCATTGCACCGTGTAAGTGTCCTGTCTGTGTCCTGTGTGCTGTTCTCGGTGTCTTATAGAGTGAATGGATGGTGTCTGGTTCCATGCTGCCAGATTTGTTCTTTGATGTACCAAAAACGCAACTTGGCTGGGTGGTGCCCAGTTGGTTCGTCGCCATATGACTAAAATAATGTTGAAAGCGACGTTAAATCCTATTCACTCACTCACATAAACCAGAGTATAATTGACATAATGAGCTATGTCATCAAAATAAGTCTATGACTATTTCATATTTTCATTTGTCAGTGAATTATAAGTGTTTATATATTTTGACACACGCCATATAGCTCCCCGTTGATGCATCTTTTCAGAAAACAGTGATTTTCAACGATTTCCTGGTGTCAGTACATGGTGACCATGGTCTTTGACGTTTCGGAGTCTACAGCTTTCTTGCTTGTCATAAGCTTGCAGTTCCGTCATTTTAAAATGATGCCCCTTTATGTTAGCTTAATTTAGCATGAAATCCAAAAACAAAAGAGCAAACTCCAAAAATAATCGCTAAAAATCGTATAAACCTGTATTTGTAGCCGAAATTAAATGTCTCTGTCTATAATTGGGTTTGCGTATCCCAGATAGTTATTTCTGTACATTAAAATGCTTTTGCGGAAGTTAAAATCCAAGATAGCCACGAAAGTCATAATCAAATCGCGTGGCTCGTATTTGGTGCAGAAGTTAATGGTATGTGCCTAGAGTGGATTCACGTCTTAGTAATTCAAGGCGTTTTACAGTCTGAAAGGACGGGGGGAGGCTGTCCCCAGCTGCCTCACTAAAACATCTGATTTACTCCTGTGACTACAGGGGTTAAACTTCCAACGTGCACTACCACTTTGCGTCAAAATATAACACTAATGTGTAAGAAGACCAAGATGACTGATCTGACGACAGTGACGTTATATTCTAAAAAAAATTGCTTTATGTTTCCGATTTCACATTCGGCCTCACTTAACGCAGAAAAGGCAACCATTTGAACAACCTCCAAACAGGGTTATCTCCCCTTCTGCCAGTCGATCGACCAAGCTGTTATTGAATTTACATATAGCCCTGCACCAAAACATCATTTCACACTACTTGGATCTTACCAGCCAAACAATCCCTATCAGCATACTAAATACTGAGATGTTTAATTTTGCATATGTGAATGTGAGGTGGGAATTAATCGATTCCGAAAAACAAACATTGCTTGTTTGCTTTCAAACACACGACCGTTTGCTTTGATATAGTGTTGTTGTTTTTGTTGCGAAGAAATGAAAAGTTATTTAATTACCGATAGTCACCGATTGTTTGTTTCCTTTTGTCTGCCGAACCCCCCAAATGCGTTGCAACTGATTAATAATGGTTAATTCAAGTTGTTGATATACAGAGCAGTTCTGATAATCTCACACTTCTAATCGCCGACAAAAGGCTACATGGCTTGGTGATTACGGAATGTGTGGAGACTGTCAGGGCGTTTTTTCGCCCTGTATAGTTGACTGACAACCCTGTTTTTAGGTTGACATTTGAAGTGCACTCTCAGCGCCGCTATGAATCGCTGCTCACGGACCAGACAAGCTTGCAAAGATTTCCTAGTTGTTTTTTTTTTAGCCTGTTTTTTGTTGTTGAGCAGGATCATGGAAATACCTCATGTCACTCGACTACGACAACTGAACGTCGTGACGATTTCCATTACAAATTGTGACACTATCCAATTGAATATCACACGTTTATACAGCTTTCTGTGCGTAAAATTTAGCATACTGACTTGTTTTACCCGTTTTCATATCTTTCTCGTGTATGGATTGAATTCATCAAAAGAAGGACAATGGCTCGAAAAATGCGGTCATTCAGCATTTTTGGTCCTATCTCACTGAAATGTTCGATGTATCAATTTTGACTCATTCACAATATGGAATTTTATCAGCATAATGTCTGATACTAATATGAGGATAAGCTTTAGAACTTGTTTGGAGATGGGGGAAAACTGGTTATTTGTTTAACAATTTACATTAACAAACTAATCGCTGGCATTCACATCACAACACAACCGAATGAATGGCCAGTGTCAGTTATGAGTAGGAGCTGAGTTACAGTAACGGCACTGGAACTACTCCAAAAGCTAAAAGAATGTTGGCTTCAATGTGGGTTTCCAAGAATAACTGTCAAAATTGATGATTCATAAGAAGTGAACGACGAATCTGATACTAAGGTTCGTCCATTTAAATTAGTCGTCGACTTGGAGCTTTTCAAATATCAACAGTTAACCCGGCATAATTTTTTTTGCCGCTTGTAGAACAAACTGATTCCTTCAAAATATATCACGGTTGAAATAACTTTGTAATTCTCTCCATATAAAACACTAATACAGTTGTTTCAGCTACCGGACGTCAATTACATAGGGAGACGTCATGATGTTTTCATGCTCACTGGCACAAAGTTCGTTGAAGCGGTATAAAGTAATAGCAGGCGGTCCGTGGGAGTGCCCAGTGAAATTGCCGAAAGATGAACCGCATACGCCTATATGGCCGTACACGGCATTGTTGACCTTTGTGCTGGTGAACACGAATAGATTATGACGTCTCCCTATGTAATTGAGACCCGTTTCATGAAACAACTGTAGTGGAGTTTTATATGGAGAGAATTGCAAAGTTATTTCAAGCGTGATAATATTATCGATATCACTGTGTAATGGTGGTCCTTTTGTATAGTTCAGTTTGTTCTACACGATGCAAAAAGACAAATGTATGCAGATTTAACTGTTGATTTTTGACAAGATCCAAAGTAGACGACTAATTAAAATGGACAGATTATAGTGTTAGTTTGAATATATGTGCAGACTGACATACCCATATTTCGTACAACTGGGATACTGCCTTCACGGCTGTAGATAGACGCGAAGTATATCACACAACTGAATCCAGATGCTTCAGGCACACGGCACCATATTACGTCCTGGACGTCTACAGACACGGGTATTACCATTGGTACAATACCAGACACCGACAACACAGCATGTACATACGACGTTTGTGCTGTTCGTCTGACAAACGGGAGATTGAATGATAAACATACAGTCATGCTTTCCAAATATATTCATTTCGAGAGTTGTTTGTCACGTGTCCCTTTATAGGTGAAACTATCCCTCAGGCTAATGATTACATCTTCAGAAATCTAGTCAATTTATCTAGAAATTAAATCCTTGTTAACATATAGCTCCGCGAGCTGTGACAATGGACGACAAGGGGGATTCCCCTTCGCTTTTACCTTCTTGCGCCCAGGGAGATGGTATTTAATTAAGCGAATATGTCATGAGATGCTCATAAACAAATCCACTCAGTGTGTTCTAACCCTCCATCATTTACACTGAAGAATTTCAGAAATAGTATGTAAGTGTGAAATCTATACTTATTTCCACGGAGATGGAGATGATGCATAAATGACATTTGAATTGGGATGTTGAGATTATGAAAATATTCAGTTATGAAAATATTAATTAAATGATCAACTCATTGAACAAATGCACATCAACTTGTAGCATTGAGGTGGCCCTCGGTGCCGAGGGGTCTAAGGCGCTTCGCTCGTGACCGTTAGCCTTGCACCACTTAAACAGAACGCGTTCGAGCCCAGCTGGTCCATGTGTGGAAGTTTGTGGTTCTCTCCAGGTAATTTGGCTTCCTCCACCAATCAAACTAAATGTCACCATATGAGTTAAACAACCTTGAGTGCGACATTAAGACAAACGCCCTCCCCCCCCCCATTGTTCATTGAGGAGCATTAACTGCGTCATCCTTCAGATCCTATTGTGTTGATAATGTAAGTAGGGGAGACCAGGGCACCGTGGATCAAGGGGCACAGTGAATCAGTGTCTATAATTAGACATTGCCAGGGGAAATCCCTCAGATGATGTCATCACTTTGTGTGCAGATGTATAGCCATTATGGATTGCAGACAACATTGAGAGACAGTTGCTCCAGGAACTTTAGTGGGTTAAAGTATGTTTTTCATGGTCAAAAGTAAATTTTTATGGTATTATTTGATGTGGTATATGGTACACACTATAATGCAACAAGGCTACTGTCATGTTTTAATAGTAAGTGTGATATTTAATGAATGTGACAAACATGTGTTCTTCCTCTAGCAGACGGCCTTATCTAGTAAAAATTCCCTCAGAGTTCATTAGGTACACCCGGGGTACAGTGAATCGGGGCACAGTGGATCGGTATGGCAGCTGACTCACTACTCCATGAAATTTGAAAATTTCCATTGGTATACCAAAGCTGCCTTAAGAACAATTTAGCACAACTTCTTAATAAATTTATGTATTATTGTTTATTTAGAGTTATTTAGAGGCGATGGTTGAGATGATGCGAGTCAGGGCGAATTGTAGTGAGAGTATATGGCTGTAATACCGTGTTTTCTCTTTACAGTCATATAAATGATGTCTGTAATTAAGACTTTCTTTCTAATTTGGAATAAAAGCACATGATTGTGTTATTTACAGCGTATCATGAGTGCCCCAGGTAGTGAGCCATTCTACCCCGGTATAGGGGCACAGTGAGTCAATATTTTTGGCATCTATAGCGGTCATTTCAGAGAAAATGACATGAGTTAGCTCCACAAATGTAAGGCAGTTGTACAGCCCAGCAGCATATGTATCATCACCCAAAAATAAAGCTAAGATATTGACAATACATTAATGTGTAAATTGAGAAAAAAGATTTCTGATTCACTGTGCCCCGGTCTCCCCTATATATCTATTATCTGGCACGGACCATTGGACAACTTCTGGTTGGTATTAAAGTTCGTCCAATTTCAGAAATGTTTGTATTTTACCAGGTATGGGTAATTGACTTATTTTTCGACGAATGTGACTATTGGTTTTTGAAAAAACAAGTTCATGACGGATACGCACTCGACACAATCGTACTAGACGGGGAACACACGCCCTGATCAACTTCGATTCCGCCTCAATGGCTAACTGTATTTCTAGTAAATCTGAACGGCCACATATTTTTAAAGCTTGACCTTCCAGCTGTTCGAGCATATGTAGCGGTTCTCTAACAAGACTGCGGAAGTCGAAGCTAGCAAAAATCAAAGTACAAAGTAAGCGAAGCCGTAACAGTACAGAGCCGTCCACAGAGGCACGGTGGCAAAATTTTCTACAGTAATACTTGGGGCGTTTGGCGACAAGCTCATTGAATACCGGTAGTGTTTCGAAATATCTGCCGCAGGTAATTCGGTCAAGACAGGTGTCGTAGTACGGAGATGCACCCGCATCAATAATATTAGCTAATTTCACGGCTGAAGATATGTTTTGTACCACCAAATCAACATTCAGATCAAATGAATCATTAATCAGACTCTTTATGAACGGTATTCCCAATAGCTGTAAATTCACATTGGCACCTTTTTCTATTAGAAGTTCGCTGATACGAAGGAAGCCACCCTTCAAGCTGAACCACAAAGGCGAATGGTTCCAAACAGTTTTCACGTTGATATCGGCGTCGTGTTCCAGTAAAACGTTCACCATGTCCAAGTTTCCTAAGCCTGCTGCTAGGTGTAAAGGTGTTACTCCCTGTTCATCACATATATCGACGGGGACATTGTGTTCGGTTATTGAGATTCCCGCCAAATCCCTATATCCGCGCATTACTGCCAGGTGCAATGTAGATATCCCATTCCGACCAACAATACTCATGCAGGCTCCGTTCTCAAGAAGGAGACTTACCATATCAAAATCACATCTTTGCAACGCCTGATATAAAGGAGTTTCTCCATGATGACTAGCAAAATCCACAGAGGCTCCATGCTTCAACAAGAGTTGAACCGTTTCAAAAATAGCCTTTGCTGATACAACGTATAGCGGAGTTTCTCCATCCTGGTTGGGACATCGACTGAGGCTCCGTGGTTTAACAGGAGCTTAACAGTTTCAAAATTAGCCGTTGTGGATGCAACATATAGCGGAGTTTCTCCATTCCGGTTTGCAACATTCATTGAGGCTCCATGCCGTAACAAGAGCTTAACCATTTTATAATTAGCCTTTGCTGATGCAACATATAGCGGAGTTTCTCTGTCCTGGTCAGCAATATTCACTAAGGCTCCGTGCGTCAACAAGAGCTTAACCGTATCAAAATTAGCATTTACCGATGCAACATATAGTGGAGATTTTCCGTGCTGGTTAGCAACATCAACTGAGGCTCCATGCTTCAACAACAGCTTAACTGTTTCGAAATTTGCCTTTGCCGATGCTATATATAGCGGAGTTTCTCCATACTGGTTAGCAACATCAACTGAGGCTCCATGCTTCAACAAGAGATCAACTATATGGAAGTCAGTCTTTGACGAAGCCACATATAGCGGAGTTTCTCCATTTCGGTTAGGAACATCCACTGAAGCTCCGTGCTTCAACAAGAGCTTAACCGTTTTCAAATTTTGATTTTTTGATGCCACATAGAGTGGAGTTTCACCATTCCAGTTAGCAACTTCCACTAAGGCCCCATGCTGCAACAAGAGCTTAACCATTTGAAAATTAGTTTTTGCCGATGCCATATATAAGGGAGTTTCTCCATGCTGATTAGGAAAGTCCACTGAGGCTCCATGCTTCATTAAGATTCTCGCCGCCGTAATATTTCCAATGTATACCGCCGCCTGGAAAGGTGTTTGTCCGTTTTCATCTCTCATATCCAGTGAGACCCCGAGCTTCAGTAGGAACTTCACGACGTCCAACTTCCCACTGTATATCGCTGAGTATAAAGTTGTTGTGTTTCGATCCCATAAAACATGAAACCGTTTCAAAGTGATCAAGGATATCGAAGGAGAACGTGTGAGGCAGTAAATACTGAAATTCCAGCCAGTGATGTTGACCCTGCCAGCACACACTTAGACACTGGATCAGTAACTATGTACCAACAGTGAAAGGACATGCAAACCATCGGGTTTATCATTTCCCAACTCGTTGAGTGCGTGCAAGGAACTTTCCTTCTCTGTGCTGTGTTGTTTCTGTAAGAGAGATATGAATAGGAAATAAAATTAAACCCTCATATGGAATAGGAACAACTGGTGAAAATGCAATCTTATTAAAATTAAATCCTAAAATCTGATCCATTTTTATATGTCGCTTGCAGGATCTAAACGGCTTGCATTAACGCGAGTGTCAATTAATACCGATACCTCTTCAAAGTGCTTAGAAGGGAATATAATGGTTGGGGCATTTTGGTTGGCTCAGCCGAATCAGACACTACGCTGTCAGGATATCTGCTGATGTTGCCGATGTTGCGGGGTAGAAATATTGACAGGTCCTTGGCATAAACATTGGGTTAAAGCGGTTAAACCCTATCCCCTCTCCCTACTGCAAGTGAAGCAGTTAAAATGCGACCATTATTTCATAAGACTTTCAAATATTCATGACTTGGGCGCTCTGAGCATCAAATTCAATTGAAATCAGTAAGATCTTACATAGCGACATATGCCATTGCGGAACAATGATAGGATATTAAATTATTAAGATTGGTGAAAATGATAAGTAGCTCCCCTTCCACAATCTATATTGTTTCTACACATCTATCGACGATAGAATGCACCGCATGAGGCTACTTACCTCCGTATGGTGTTCGCACAATTTATTTTGCGAGATACTCACAGATAGAGAGTTACTTTGTCTGGGTATTATCAAAGTATCAGAAATTTTTTGTTATGCTAGGGCATTATATCGGAAGTAATTAACATACGTTCACCACCCGGTTGTATGTTCACATGTAAACGAGCCCACTCGACGAAGAACGTCGTCATGATGACTCCTGTGTCTCGATGCACGGTGTGCATGAACACACTCTCAAAAAATGTTCTGATTGTCAGCTATCATGCAGCAGATTTGGTCATTCTCTTGAATTGAATGTTAAAATATTGTAGATGATACGTTGTGATGGACGAATTGGCATTGACAGATAACTTATATACAATACTAGAACCAATCTTTGCCGGCGACTAAAACCTTTACTCTGGTTCAAAATGTTATATCTTGAATACAAAATACAGTAGATACCCATACGGTCTGTATATTTCTCTGACAACTAAACGAGTGAATTTCCGTCCATTCAGTATAATATACACCTACCTCGACTCGCACGAACAGTTCCATTATGTTTGAGACTGATTTCTCTACATATTCGAAGACACTTTGCTGGGAATCAAACTTTCGAACAGACTCTCATCGTAGATTAACAGCGGAGGTATTCATATGTTACCGTATATTACCGGAGATATCGTTTATAATAGCTGAGGACTTAAAAAACGTGAATGTCATGCTCTGATTAAGAAGCTAGCTACATCTCAGTGGTGGTGATTGAGAAAACTGGTTCTGCAGCTTCGTTGAACAAAGGGAGATTTAAATGTTTTCATTCGCTAGGCGAAAAAAATAATTCTGAAATGTATATCCTCATGGCAATTTGATTCATTTCAGAGCATTGGTGAAAAAGTTCACGAGAAAACATCAACATGTAGAAAATTGGGAGGTTTTGATAAAATATAGGAAAATATAGGAACGACTAAAAAATATAGAAAAATATAGGAAATATAGGAGTCACTTGCAGGCCTGCATATAGGTAAGAATTGAGTACTAATTTGTACTGCTTGATTATCACGCAATATTGCCAAGCTGTCAGTTTATTGTCTAGACATATGCATAATAACAGTAAAGTGATCAGCTGTTTTCTTCTGTTCTATTGGCTTGTGTTCAAGCAAAGAATTACGCACGAGTTACTTCGGGAGACGGCATCGACGGGACATCCGACCATTTGCTTTATTACTACGATAATTCAAATGAATTATACACGGAAAGTATAGCTGAAAGAATAATCTATTTCAAGAGTATTATCACATAAAAGGCGACAAGTGTCTTTGACTTTTATATTTTTTGTTTATATGCAGTTGCTTATTTCCGGGGCAGCCTTGAAGATTAGACATTGATGATCACATCTTTACTACTGTACATATTGCTTTTCACATAGAGGTTTGTTACTTCTCAACACGACAGAAATTTCATTCACTATGGCACAATATGCACACCCTGTACATTCAGTTCTCCATCCCTTGTGTGCTTTGGCATGACATTCCATCCCTTGGTGCATGTTTTCCATCCTGTGGTGGAAAACATGGCTGAAAATTAAGGTCTTGCAGTCTCTCCTGACAGAGTGGAGGATACAGATGGGCAGCGGCGGAGATAGGTGGATAATCATATTAGCCTATCAGGGGCCTACTTAATCATAGAAGCGATGTGATCAAAATTCCCTCTCGGTCAAAATCCTACACAGTAAGAGCTGTAAGTAATCTACACAGTTAGAGCTGTTGTGGGTAATTTGACAGATAAGCCCGCATTATACCACCGACTGGAGCCATTTTTATCATGTGGTCTGTTCGTTTTCAATGAAATATACTGCAAAGATAACCAGTATACACTTATGTTGTTGTAAGTCAGTTAAGAAGACTACAGATTCGCTGATGAACTCAGCTGAGCAATTGTTTTGCAGTAGTTCATACCACGGTGCACCATAAGCCATCACTTGGTGCGCGAAATTCTTGAAAGAATTGATTTCAATACCATTGCGATTGTCAAATTTCAAACGAAATGATTTCAACCTTTCGACCACTTGTGGATTCTTGGCCTGATCATCCACCAACAGGCCGGACTAGACTTTTTTCCCAGCGCGTCAGTGCATTTTTATTTCGCAAAAATCTCCGTTGAAATGAGAGTTTTCAACTTGGATCTGCTAAATTATGCGACATTAAATTTTATGATACCTGTTGGAAAATTAATATTCTGCGTTCGGTGCACACGTGTTCTTTCTTGATTTCATTTTTTTCAAACAAGAAAAGAGAGCAAAAATATAAAACAAAAACCGAGTCACCGCACCACTTTTTTTAAGAGTGCTCACCAGAAACAGAACACGCGGTACATTTGTTCTTGACCTGATACTGAATACTAATACTAATACATGACACCGTTATCTTGCTTGGCCAGCAAGTTTCGTACTTTCGATATTTGTGATTCACCGAAATGGATTTGTGCTTCTGAATAGCCCCCCAAAGGTCGAAGCTAATCAGGGATCTCCACGACATTATATATATCGATTTACATCATATTATATCCAATGATCTCCACTACCCCTCGAGCACTGTATGCATACTCTTCCTCTAAAGGAAAACTGATTGGACCATCAATATTTTAATCTTGTATGACTAGAAGCTTTTCTGTTAATTTGATCGAGTTGTTGTATCCATTTATACAGCTTGGATGTCTCGAGAATTTCCCCGCTAGTGGACAATCCCAGATCCCAATTTGTATTGATAACCAGTACCACTATCAAGGAGGGTACTCATAACAGCACCACAAGTCTGAAAGAGTTTATGAGATCAACAACTCTTAAAACAAGTCTGCAAGAGTTTATGAGATCAACAACTCTTAAATGACCGTGCATTGTAAATTAAACCGTGCTGATTTGATAAACCTGGTATTAGCTATTAACTGATTTGCTCGTAGCAGGGCTGATTTCAGACAACATTATCAACACTTACTGTTTACCAGGCTGAACCCGTGAAGAGCACTCATGAGCCTTTCACATGGCCTGGGTTGATCAGCCAAGTCGAAAAATGCAAGGTCTGCTTAAGAGACACATCACTTCCGCACACGACCTTTCCTAGTCGATGAAGTGTGTGAGAAGCTCTCGAGGGACCTATTTAATAGAGCGAGTAAGTGCATAGGATTTAAACGTGTTTTCAACATGATATCAGATATATCTCGAGTAACCAACTAAGCACCATCCAGCCAAGTCCCGCCTGCATCTTCAAAAATCTTGTACTCAGCGTGGAGCCAGACACCCTCCATCCACCATATAAAACACTGAGGACAGCGCACAATACACGGACAGGACGCTTACACGCTGCAATAAAGACAAGTGATTTTACAGTACTACACATCACATTATCAAGAGGGTCTATAGCCTGTTCAGTGGCTGTCCGGTGGCTTAAGTCCAGATTTACACTTTATCGTGACAGAGTGGAATAAAGTACCAAATTTGAGACACGTGTCGTCAGAGGCACCGAGAAGAATATCGGAAGGGGTGCCCCCGATTTCTAGGCACAGGAGGCAATATGTGGCCCATTATGAGCCCGGGGTCATTTTGGGCCTATAAATGGCAATTTTTACCCCAACGATTTTTAATACATCATTTATTCGCTATCCACTATCCACTTGCCGCACACATAGTGTTGGCAATGGTCTAGCGAGAAATGCAAAATGTTTCAAGATGGCCGCCATAATGACGTCACAACTACGTCAGAATCAATAAATGGTCAATTTTTGACAAATTTTCGATTATAAATTTTGAATTATTTTTATTTTATTTTTTTTACTCGTGTTAAGTATACAGTAAATATAAGAAAACAATCGGATATAACTGACTCAGATGGCACGGCAGCCTCTGATAGACCTTTGCCAAACTGGGTCGAGCTGGGCCAGATCCTTATTTATGCAATAAATTCGTTGGGGCTACCATACAATGCAAACCGTGACTGGACAATGCATAGTTACTGTGAGATGTGTCAATATACGAGTTGTCAGAGCATTTCCATCATAGCTCTCTAGATTTGTATCTAATACCGCTTATACCGGGGCTAGGGGCCGTGTGGGCATATCATCCAAGTTGTCACATGAACAGGTACGATAAAAGCGTACCTGAGATACAACCCATATCACGAATCGTTAGATTCTTGGTATGTGCTTTAGAATAGGTTAACCAGAAGACTATACTGTGAAGTCATGTGGCTCTGCCAGTATGTCGGCACCTCTTCCCACTTCCCTTATATGTGTTGTAATGTTTACCTGTATATGGCGAGATTCTGCTGGTGGACGTTTCGTCCCCGATGCCCGTCCCCTGTACAGACCTTTTGGTCTTTGATATATGTTGGCGTTAGTGGGAAGTTGATGCTGGGTCGACATCGGGCCTTGCAGACTATAGTCTTTTGTTTTAAATGCCGTCATTTTCATCTGACGAAGATACAGCTCACCAATCCCCAGTGTACGAGTTGTCACAGCGAATCAGCTCACCAATTACCAATATACGAGTTGTCAGAGCATTTCCATCATAACTCTCTAGATTTGTATCTAATACCGCTTATGCCGGTGCTAGGGGCCGTGTGGTCATATCATCCAAGTTGCCACATGAACAGGTACAATAAAAGCGTACCTGAGATACAACACATATCACGAATCGTTAGATTCTTGGTATGTGCTTTAGAATAGGTTAACCAGAAGACTATACTGTGAAGTCATGTGACTCTGCCAGTATGTCGGCACCTCTTCCCACTTCCCTTATATGTGTTGTAACTCTAATATAGCGATTGACATCCATCTACCCATATTTGAATATGTTATTAGGGAGTCAAGTTGCTGAAGCTGAAGTGGCAGCACGAATGCGAAAACTATGGCCGATTAAAGAGGGTCGGTGCCGATTAAAGAGATTCCGTTTTTACATAAGCTGAGAAATAGGCAGCTGTAACGTGCGCGCCTTCTGGAAATTGGAACAGCGGGCCGTCCTCGGATGTGAAATATGTAACCGAAAATAAGCAGGGATTGCTCTTGCTCGAACTGGACAATATCTAAAATTATGATGATATAAACAAATTAACTGGTTTATGAGATATGTGTTCGAAGTTACGGATAATAATGTTCATGGCTTAGATCAGCGATACGGATTTTATATTTTTGGAACATCATGATGTCTTGTCGGCATCATTGAAACCTGTTGACCGCTTCTCTCTTGCAGGAAACTAGCCTATGTTTATGTATACTACGATTGTCCTTTTGAATTTGATGCTAATACTGTTATATGGAATATGGAATAGGTCTTTGGATTATAGACGCGGATTTTCTTTAATGGACGACGGTTGAATTATGAATGACGGACTAGACGCTTGTAATTGTAATAGGTCAGACTGATCGGAGAAAGAGACATCGTTGTATTAAAGAGCATTGCTATTGCTTTCTTGTTCTGAACGAACTGTCAATTCACTGACGCGTAAGAATGCTTGAAATGCTACCAAGAACATTGCTCGTAAAAGAATGGCATGGATACAATGTTGGGTATAGCATCAAATAACGACACTTGTTTGAGAATCATGTAAGCGACAACGCGATATGTAACTGCGGCTGCCTTGACGAAACTGTCGAGCACTTTTTCTTCCACTGTCCCATTTTTATCACTCAAAGACAACGTTTGATTGCTAAACTGCTGGACATCTACGATGATCCCTATTCTGTCACTTGTCCCAATCTCCTTTTTGGAGATTGTGATAAAAGTCTAACAGAAAATATTAATATCCAGATGTACCTGGGAGCTTTTGTTATAGAAACCAACAGGTTCCAACGCTGACTTGTGATTTTCGCGATCAGATAGAAATGAAACATTTCTTCACATGTAGGTCATTCGCCACAGATGCAACTTCTGACCAATGACACTCCCTCTGTCCAATACTACGTTTCAACAGTACAGCGTTAATGGAAATAACTTATTTAAACCGAAATATATAAAAAAAAAGTTTATTCTTCACTACTACAATATTCACATCATCACTTATCATATAAAGTATCCTGCCATAAATGAATATGTACATATTCTTCTATGTGTATGTGTTGAATAACTAATTGTTGTATATACGACTGGGAGACACACTAACGAGCTCCGGCTCACTGTGCTCCCACTGATTCAATAAAATATTGTTTAAACCAAATATCTTACGAAGCGTATGCTTCGTTATGAGCCGTCTGGTATTCGGCTGACCGTGTAATTTTGACATTCGCGTAAGTAGCTTTTTAGCAAGGAATAGCTGAGCAGGGCCGTTTACTGCAGTCACATTGTGCACATAACTAATAGCTGATACGAATATGTAGGCTGTGGATGGGGCATACTTGTGGAAATGCAAGAATGCCATGAAGAAAACTGTGACGATGAGACGAAGAATATTATAGGGGTACACTGAGCAGTGTTATTGAGGAAATCTCGCGCTTATATCCTTCCAAGGAAGATTCAGCAAGAGACGCCGTCAGAAGAACTCTAGATGTCTGCTTGAAAGAGTCGGAGTGCGGCGAGCGGTTGAGCCAAGAGGCTAGAGACAGCGCTTCCGGAAATTGTAACAGCGAGAGCTTGGCAGGAATAATGCTAATAATAATATAAGAAAACAATCGGATATAACTGACTCAGATGGCACGGCAGCCTCTGATAGACCTTTGCCAAACTGGGTCGAGCTGGGCCAGATCCTTATTTATGCAATAAATTCGTTGGGGCTACCATACAATGCAAACCGTGACTGGACAATGCATAGTTACTGTGAGATGTGTCAATATACGAGTTGTCAGAGCATTTCCATCATAGCTCTCTAGATTTGTATCTAATACCGCTTATACCGGGGCTAGGGGCCGTGTGGGCATATCATCCAAGTTGTCACATG
Organism: Hanleya hanleyi; assembly: GCA_036873755.1. NCBI lineage: Eukaryota > Metazoa > Mollusca > Polyplacophora > Lepidopleurida > Hanleyidae > Hanleya > Hanleya hanleyi. Next base: position 26,217 of record JAVTVY010016005.1, read on the forward strand.
AACAGGTACGATAAAAGCGTACCTGAGATACAACCCATATCACGAATCGTTAGATTCTTGGTATGTGCTTTAGAATAGGTTAACCAGAAGACTATACTGTGAAGTCATGTGGCTCTGCCAGTATGTCGGCACCTCTTCCCACTTCCCTTATATGTGTTGTAATGTTTACCTGTATATGGCGAGATTCTGCTGGTGGACGTTTCGTCCCCGATGCCCGTCCCCTGTACAGACCTTTTGGTCTTTGATATATGTTGGCGTTAGTGGGAAGTTGATGCTGGGTCGACATCGGGCCTTGCAGACTATAGTCTTTTGTTTTAAATGCCGTCATTTTCATCTGACGAAGATACAGCTCACCAATCCCCAGTGTACGAGTTGTCACAGCGAATCAGCTCACCAATTACCAATATACGAGTTGTCAGAGCATTTCCATCATAACTCTCTAGATTTGTATCTAATACCGCTTATGCCGGTGCTAGGGGCCATATCATCCAAGTTGCCACATGAACAGGTACAATAAAAGCGTACCTGAGATACAACACATATCACGAATCGTTAGATTCTTGATATGTGCTTTAGAATAGGTTAACCAGAAGACTATACTGTGAAGTCATGTGACTCTGCCAGTATGTCGGCACCTCTTCCCACTTCCCTTATATGTGTTGTAACTCTAATATAGCGATTGACATCCATCTACCCATATTTGAATATGTTATTAGGGAGTCAAGTTGCTGAAGCTGAAGTGGCAGCGCGAATGCGAAAACTATGGCCGATTAAAGAGGGTCGGTGCCGATTAAAGAGATTCCGTTTTTACATAAGCTGAGAAATAGGCAGCTGTAACGTGCGCGCCTTCTGGAAATTGGAACAGCGGGCCGTCCTCGGATGTGAAATATGTAACCGAAAATAAGCAGGGATTGCTCTTGCTCGAACTGGACAATATCTAAAATTATGATGATATAAACAAATTAACTGGTTTATAAGATATGTGTTCGAAGTTACGGATAATAATGTTCATGGCTTAGATCAGCGATACGGATTTTATATTTTTGGAACATCATGATGTCTTGTCGGCATCATTGAAACCTGTTGACCGCTTCTCTCTTGCAGGAAACTAGCCTATGTTTATGTATACTACGATTGTCCTTTTTGTATACTACGATTGTCCTTTTGAATTTGGTGCTAATACTGTTATATGGAATATGGAATAGGTCTTTGGATTATAGACGCGGATTTTTTTTAATGGACGACGGTTGAATTATGAATGACAAACTAGACGCTTGTAATTGTAATAGGTCAGACTGATCGGGGAAAGAGACATCGTTGTATTAAAGAGCATTGCTGTTGCTTTCTTGTCCTGAACGAACTGTCAATTCACTGACGCGTAAGAATGCTTGAAATGCTACCAAGAACATTGCTCGTAAAAGAATGGCATGGATACAATGTTGGGTATAGCATCAAATAACGACACTTGTTTGAGAATCATGTAAGCGACAACGCGATATGTAACTGTGGCTGCCTTGACGAAACTGTCGAGCACTTTTTCTTCCACTGTCCCATTTTTATCACTCAAAGACAACGTTTGATTGCTAAACTGCTGGACATCTACGATGATCCCTATTCTGTCACTTGTCCCAATCTCCTTTTTGGAGATTGTGATAAAAGTCTAACAGAAAATATTAATATCCAGATGTACCTGGGAGCTTTTGTTATAGAAACCAACAGGTTCCAACGCTGACTTGTGATTTTCGCGATCAGATAGAAATGAAACATTTCTTCACATGTAGGTCATTCGCCACAGATGCAACTTCTGACCAATGACACTCCCTCTGTCCAATACTACGTTTCAACAGTACAGCGTTAATGGAAATAACTTATTTAAACCGAAATATATAAAAAAAAATTGTAAGTTTATTCTTCACTACTACAATATTCACATCATCACTTATCATATAAAGTATCCTGCCATAAATGAATATGTACATATTCTTCTATGTGTATGTGTTGAATAACTAATTGTTGTATATACGACTGGGAGACACACTAACGAGCTCCGGCTCATTGTGCTCCCACTGATTCAATAAAATATTGTTTAAACCAAATATCTTACGAAGCGTATCCTTCGTTATGAGCAGTCTGGTATTTTGACATTCGCGTAAGTAGCTTTTTAGCAAGGAATAGCTGTGCAGGGCCGTTCACTGCAGTCACATTGTGCACATAACTAATAGCTGATAGGCTGTGGATGGGGCATACTTGTGGAAATGCAAGAATGCCATGAATAAAACTGTGCCGATGAGACGAAGAATATTATAGGGGTACACTGAGCAGTGTTATTGAGGAAATCTCGCGCTTATATCCTTCCAAGGAAGATTCAGCAAGAGACGCCGTCAGAAGAACTCTAGATGTCTGCTTGAAAGAGTCGGAAACAGACAGGGTATTGGGTGCGGCGAGCGGTTGAGCCAAGAGGCTAGAGACAGCGCTTCCGGAAATTGTAACAGTGAGAGCTTGGCAGGAATAATGCTAGATTGTTCCGAAATATGTTTTGATCTGAACAGAAAGTTATGTTGAACTGACGCACTGATTCCATCAGCAATGAAAGACAGCTTGTGGCCCCAAATTTCCTCGACAAACACGATGGGGAAAATTCCTTGGCGGTGATATGTAAGTGGGCAAGATGTATTGACCATTCTTGGACTATCCGCGATGACCTCAAAACAGCTGCTAAACTCAAGCTACCAGTATCGTCGGAAAACAGTTTGATCTGCTTTGATCACATCAGAGGATACCCTATTTGGAGAAAGAAAATTAATTTTCCGTTGAAAGACTCCATGAATACAAGCCAGGTATTAGTATAGGCTCTAGCTTTATTCAAGTAAATATGATGGCGAGCATGTGACGCACCTTTTTATGGAGTTTATCAGGTAACGGAGAAATGCCTTGGCGGGCGCGACGACTTTACGGGAAAAACTGAGCGAGTCAACGACAGACTGCAATTCCAAAAGGGTGAACTTTTAGCAGCGCGAGAATTTACCCAGCATGCCTTTCCGTTTATGAATTTTGTCTTCTGGAAATGATGCTTGCATAGGTCTGGAATCCACTTAAATCTCATGCGTAACCATAGCAGTTGGTGGATATTAGTCCTCAGCATGTTTGATTGGAATACTCAAATACTAACAAGTAAATGAAGGTGTTAAGAGCTATAGAACAGAGACTAGCACCATTTGGACCGACGAACATGAAGTCGCCCAGTATGTGGGTCACGTCTGATATGCCGAATTATGTAGCCATAACCGATTTCAATCGATAGGTATGATGCGGAAGGCATCCTCTAAATTGATTTTTGCCATCAAGCTTGATGGGCCATGTTTTTTAACTAGAGCAATCGCGATTTCTGATGTCTCGTATTCAAAACACCATACATCCTGTGGAATCGCACTGTTAATACACAAGGCAGATTTTGCAGGTTAAGATAAATCGTGTATCTCCCTAAAGTTTTATAAGAGATTTGGTTTAATGTCACACTCAAGTTTCTTTCACTCATATGGTGGCATTCAGTTTTATGGTGGAGGAAGCCGGGATACCTGGAGAGAACCACCGCCGGCCCTTCGGCAAGTAACTGGTAAACTTTTACGCATGCACCAGCCGGGCTCGAATCCGTGGCGGTTCAACGGAGTGAGGCAGCGATCATCAGCGATGTGCCTTAGAACTCTTGACCACCGACGGCCCCTAAAAGCATTAAGTTCTTTTGGGGCACTAAGCTTAATGGAGAGCAAACCATATTGTCAAAAGAAGGAGTTGAGAAGGGACCAGCAACTCAACCTTTCGACAACTCCTTGTCTAATTTAGCTTCTACGATAGCAGGGTTTTGCATAGTAGATGAATGATTACACGAGACAGTAAAAGCATAGTTTCCCAAGTGCCCAATATCGAAACCGTTTGTGAAACTTGAAACAAGTAAACCTACCTCAGGGTAGTTACTTAGCACCGTTTTTAGCCTGATCGGGTTAACCGGTGTTGGAAGAGTAACCCCCTTTGCCGCTGGATTTACACATGGTAATTTACCTGTAAGGATCAGGGAAGAATCCAATTGGCAACATTGAACAACCGTGGCCTGTACGATAACCTAAAATTTAATCCTTCGAAACAGACCAACCAAAGGGAGCTGTTAAAAGGGTAAGTGAAAGAGGGGTCTGGTGCATATATCATCAAGAAAAACTGGAACCAACCAAGCATTTGGATATGAAACATTAGTATACATTATTTTCTTGAATATATTATTATCATATTCCTCGCTGAAGAGCTTCTTTCTTAGTTGACGTGTTGCTGTTTGTCTGATGGAGAACAAGGTTCTGCCCCCAAAAATACAAGATAGCGGTCTATGATGACGTCATAATGACGATTTCTCTGTCACATTTTTCGAATTTTTTATTTGTTTTGTTCTGAAAACTGCATAATTGATTAGTAAATAATAATGTGATGTGAAATAAAATGGCGTTTGTCCACTTTTCCTCTCCGAAAGTATGAAATTTGAAGAATACATCACTTTTCTGGTAATAGCATGCCGCCATTTGGAATCCACCCATGATCCTCTGCTCGGGGATTATGCAAATAGGTTCAAAATGACCCACAATACGATAAACTACAAAGTCAAGGAGGATCGGCTCTCAAGTTTTTGTCGTTCCAGAGATAGGATAGAAAGTTTGGTGGGGGACATAATGTCTCCCAGCCCTGGTAGTGATAAAACAAGCGTTTGAACACCGATATTTTCATTCTGATTCTACATCGTTCTGTTTCGTCTGCGGACAATCGTTTCGCTTGATGAAAGGAAAGATCTACATTGAAAACAATGTAAACGAAACGATATTGAATCTTCCCCAAAAAATCGTTTAGTTAGATATGCGTTCCGTTACCCTCAGAAATGCGTCGGTAAACGCTCAATGAAAGGAAATTAACCAGATACCAAACGCTTTTACCCATGTACTCTGACCGTGATTTACTCTCAGTCTGTATTGCCCTATGAGGTTTTAGTCCATTTTTAGCTGAAATTCAATCATGTTTCTATATAATTTCCTGGTTTAGTATGAGGACCACCCTTTTCCACTTTCACTTCCGTGCATCTAGCGAATCTTCACAGATAATGTAAATAAATAAATCTTAATTCTTCCGACACCCAGTTAAGACTGCTGGGTAATAATTTGTTTTGCTGTCTGGTATCGATTTCAAAATTGAAATTGCATATCGTTTGGCAAAAGAGTGCGCTGCGAATTTGAAAATACAATACGCATTGTAGACGATCGAGGTAATGAATATTGATACCTGCATACTGCTGGTTTCAAAATTTCACAAAAAAATATATTTCTCATCGTTAACTAGGTTGGCGTTCGCGGTAAATATAAAGCGAAATCTACTATCTGTATTAAAATTCATTTTATTTGGGACAATCTAGACGGCAGTCTGTTGCGCAATAAGCAGTATACATGATGTGGCATGGGCTCATAACGGAGAGAAAGGGGGTTTCCCTTCACGTTCAGGTTTTTTCTTCTAGTGCGCCTCGGGCGATGAATCTAAACTCTGGTGAACGTGCGTGGCTAGTTAAAGCTTTTCCTCATAGATTCCAAATCGTGTATATATTTTTTACATTTTTTTTAAAGCAGTACTGAACGTCTTAACTTAAAAAAACTGGAACAACATAGAGGCTGCCATGTTTGAAGAATCGTGACGTCGGCGTACACTAGTTTTTCTGCCTCTGGAGGTAAAAACGCGTCAATTGGCAGGGGTACAGTATTCAAGACCGTAGCTTACAAACATGAACGAGGATAATAGTACGACATGTCGGGATTACCCGGCACATTGTGACAGGCAAATGCAGAGCAGTCCGGGCGTGGTAGAATATCTGCTAGAATCAGGCCGTATTCTACATCAAAACTGATATATAACATTGCATCTGTCAGTCGGGGAACGGAGAAGTGGATAAAGACGACCATGTGCGGCCATGTTATCTCGGCGCAGAGAATGTCTGATGACGTAGGAGATTATCGGCACAACTGAATTTTATGCTGTCTCACTGGTTTAAAATCCTGCCCAAAATAAAGATCACAGTATTTTCTATGTTTGCTTCTTTCTTATTCATTGGGGGAAAAATGGGAAAAAATCTTTGTCCCGAATTTTTTAATCTGTAAGGACTCTAATTGTATAATTCCAGTGGTGTTTTTCCACAGAGTTTACCTACCCTTCAACGTTCTATGAAGGAGCGCGTCTTCATTTGGCTCAAATAAAAATACCATTGTGTTGATTTAAATACATGTCTACTGGGCTTAAATTTCTCTACCAATTTCAAAACAATCTCTGCACTTTTCTTAGATGAAAAATAATGGATGTCATAATACAGCATACCCGCTGGATACATGCGGAAAACTCCGTTTATACCCAATAATGGTATAAGTATAAGTGTACAATTGCAGGAAATGAAAATACCAAATTAAGGATACGTAGCCCCCTGAGGCAATTTTATTCACCTCCTGGTAATTTATCTTCTGTAGCAATAAATATTCAAAATAACAATAACAATGTCTATATTTTATGTAAGCTTATGTCCTGAGGAATTCACATAAGTAATTTGCAAAACTGTGTAGAAAATATTAAAAAAAAAGAAACCCCGAAAACAATAGCCCCCTTTTCAATTGAAATTTCGTAAAAACTGTTTAATATATTTCCAATTTGATAGTATACCTAGATCGGAGACAACTAGAACTAGTAAACGGCGTCTACTATACGTTCGTTTCGAATTGTTCAAGGTGTACCATCAACTTTGATATACACCGTTTGTTCTGTCAAACTTTTAAGACTACCGTTTCCACGCTGTCAGTTTCATAGTCTTGTGGTCTTCGGCATCGAATATCTTCTATGATGAACTTCATGAATCCGCCGCCGGCGGTTGTGCGGTCTCTTCCTGAAGGTCTATATTTTTCAATAGCGGTGAAATTCAACCTACTCTATCAAGAAACTCATATGTAGTCGATTTGAAGGAAGCTTGTACGATGACCATGATCTCTAATACAGTATTTACATTATTTTGGTCCAAATTTTCGTCTGTTTCCAGAACTAGCTGTGTTTACAGTGACATTTCTTACCGTTACCAGTACAAGCCGAGGTCGGTAACTTTGATTGTGAATCATCTGTTCAGTGCGTTGCTCAAAGCCGTATGAATCTTTGTATTTCAAGATCCACATAGTGTTCATATGAACAGTCACAATCGAAGCGTGACCGAGATACACCATATTCTGGATAACAACTTTACAACGTATATCATATGAATTAAGGATACTGATCAGCGATACGAATTTCATATTTTTAGAACCTCATGAAAACTGTTGATCGCTTCTGTTGACCGCTTCTGTGTTGCAGGAAATTAGCCTAGTTTTATGTGTATTATGATTTATCCTTTTAATTTGGTGATAATGCTATTTTATGAATTTTAGGCCTTTGGACTATGGACGCGGAAATTCTTTATTGGGCGACGGCTGAATATTGAATGACAGACTAGACACTTGTATGAATTATCTACTTGTTGTAGATTGAGAATAGGTGTGTATGGAGACTCATTATTGAGAGTGCAATATTTCTTTTCCTAAACTATTTGTTCCTGACGAGAGACCGCTAGTGGTGTTTAAGATAATCTGACTGAGAAGGTCCGATACTACATCAACGTTAATACGCATATCGTCATTCCACCACAATTGGTTAAACTCATACCAAAATTTGGTGGGAACAATTATCGCTCTGCTTTGATGTACCGACTCGATATTTCACTTTCAGGTAGGCATGGCAGGTGATTTTTAAGTAAAGTATTTACATGTAAACGAATTAGAACAGAATTATGTCCTCTACTGATCAAGTATGATATGATATAAGAGAACAGATAACGTATCATCAGTGAATTTACGGAAGAGTCAAAGGTGTCTGGAAATGTAACCAGATTCTGTCAGCCGGCGGCCATGTTTGAAGCTGATCTGGTGTGATATTTTCAATGTTTCTCACCAATTTCGTCTATCAGGTGAATTCTTCTGATAGTGAAGTTATGAAGTAGAATGTGAAAAAATTGCATGCTTTAATTACTAAGATGAACAAATGTTTGTGATGGATGAAAACATGCTAAGCTAAAATTATGAATATTATCTCACCAGTTCATTACACAATCCAAAGAATTCTTACAGTCGATTCCGTCACACTGTCTCCATCTTCAGTTATGAAAATATTAATGAAATGAAGATCAACTCATTGAACAAATGCACATCAACTGAATCCACTGAACCAGAACGAGTTCGAGCCCAACTGGTCTGTCTGTGGAAGTTTGTGGTTCTCTCCGGGTAATTCGGCTTCCTCCACCAACCAAACTGGATGTCACCATATGAGTGAAACAACCTTGAGTGTGACATTAAGACAAACGCCCTCCCCCCCCCCCCCCCCCCCACCATGACCAAGGCATCACCCAGCCTTTACATAAGGCGTGGTCACAAATTCAAACACACACTTCTGCTGACGTCATTTCAATGCCTACCAGTGTAGGCTAACTTTTTATTCTTTGAACTTCGTGTTGCGACAATGTATATAAAGTCAAGTCGGTCACACTGGGCCAACTCACACCTGCTTCCCTGGGCGTGTTTGGGTTCTGTTTTCTTGACTCAGCCCTGGGCCAGAGAGCTGAACCTGTCCACAATACATGTTAGACTCGATATCTACCAGCCTTTATCAACCTATAAATATTGTATAGTACATTATGTCATCTCATTCTTTTTACTGGATCGTTTAGCTTGTAACAAACAAAATCATGCGGCATTAACTCCATGATGTATCATTCTTCTTACCATAATGGTAGAGAATTTAGCTTGTAAAAATAAACATTTATGTGACTCAGCTACTACCCATTGCGATGTGTTTTCATTTTGAGAAGCTCACGAGAAGAATATTAGTACTTCATTCTGAGAGTTAAAAACGATGTCTTTGGCTAATAGCTAGATTTTCAGGGTTGTAAGTTGTTTGGGTGGGAGACAATATAAACACTTCATAGTCATTTGCTATCATATCTATGTGATGTATTATTGTATTCGGCTCTCAAGTCTTTTTCTATGATAAGCAGATACTTGAGTATATAATAAAGGCGTTAACTGTTAGTGTATATTCTCACACAGTTTTCAAGCATATACACTATACATGTCAAGATAAATGAAAGACTGACAGCAGACACGAGTGTAGACTTCTTTAATATTTGTGAGAGAGTCTTGTCAAGACAAAACCTTTAGACTTGTTGATTTTCACGTAGGCATAAAGTGGATTAAAAATCAACATTGACGAGGTTATTAATTTCAAGATCATTCATATAATCTATGAGAACAATAACTGTTTACTGCTTTTTTTTCAATAAGGATTTTGATACGATATATTTACAGAGATAAATATTTAATATATATAAATGGTCCGTTACAATAATCGTCTCTTTCGTCCATAAACAATATTTGCATACAACCAAAACCTTATAGGTATATATAGCTAGCGAAGGGACACGTCAGAATATCTCTACACCCAGAGGATGATAAACGGAGTACTGAATGAGAGAATTTATTCTAGATATTGGACATCTAACTCATTGCAAATCATTTGATACGTTACTTCAGCATGATTGTAGCTCTATTATCTATTATTGTTCATTGAGGAACATTATTAACTTCGTCATCCTCAAGATTCCATTAGCGCTGATCATGTAAGTATATATCTATTATCTGGCACGGACCATTGAACAACTTCTGGTTGGTATTAAAGGTCGCCTAATTTCAGAAATGTTTTTATTTTACGAGGTATGGGTAATTGACTTATTTTTCGACGAATGTGACTATTGACTTTTGAAAACACAAGTTCATGACGGATACGCGCTCGACACAATCGTACTAGACGGGGAACACTGGCCCGAATCAGCTTCGATTTCGCCTCAATGGATAACTGCATATCAGGTAACTCCGAACGGTCACATATTGTTAGAACCTGCTGTTCCAGCTCTTCGAGCATATGTAGCGGTTCTCTAACAAGACTGCGGATGTCGAAGCAAGCGAAAATCAAAGTACAAATTAAGCGAAGCCGTAACACTTTTAAATCGTCACCATAGAAACAGTTTGTACTGTGATACTTGGGGAGTTGGGCGACAAGTTTATTGAGTACCGGTAGTGTGTAGAAATATCTGTGGCAAGCAATTCTGTCGAGACAGGTGTCGTAGTACGGAGATGCACCCGCATCAATAATCAGATTAGCTAATTTCAAGGCAGAGGGTATGTGTTTTACTATCACCGGAACTTCCCGGCCCAATGAATCATTAACCAGACTCTTTATGAACGGTCTTCCCAATAGCTGTAAATTTACATTGGCACCTTTTTCTAGTAGAAGTTCGCTGATACGATGGAAGCCACCCTTCAAGCTGAACCATAAAGGGGAATGGTTCCAAACAGTTTTCACGTTGATATCGGCGTCGTGTTCCAGTAAAACGTTCACCATGTCCAAGTTTCCTAAGCCTGCTGCTAGGTGTAAAGGTGTTACTCCCTGTTTATCACATATATCGACGGGGACCCTGTGTTCGGTTATTGAGGTGGTCGCCATATCCAGATATCCTCGCCACACGGCCAGATGCAATGTAGATATGCAATTCCGACAAACAATTCTCGTGCATGCCCCGTTCTTAAGAAGGACCTTTACCATACCCAAATTACGTCTTTGCAACGCCTGATATAAAGGAGTTTTCCGACACCGATAAGGAAAATCCAATGCGGCTCCGTGTTTCATCAAGAGTTTAACCATTTTGAAATTTCGATGTTTCAATGCCACACATAGTGGAGTTTGCTCTGCCGGCGTTACATATTGGGGAGCAACATCTACAGAGGCGCCAAACTTTAGGAACATATCAACCATTTTCAAGTGTTGATTAACCGAGGCTACATAAAGTGGCGTTGCTCCATTCCGGTTAGCAATATCCACTGACGCTCCATACTTCAACAAGAGCTTAACCGTTTCAAGATTTGCGTTTTCCGAAGCAACATATAGCGGAGTTTCTCCGTCCTGGTTGGGAACATCTACCGATGCTTCGTGCTTTAAGAGGAGTTTAACTGTTTCATAATTAGCCATTGCTGATGCAACATATAGCGGAGTTTCTCCGTCCTTGTTAGCAACATCCACTGAGGCTCCATGCTTCAACAGGAGCTTAACCGTTTCATAAATTGCTCTTGGTGATGTAGCATATAGCGGAGTTTCTCCATTCCGGTTAGCAACATCCACTGAGGCTCCTTGCATCAACAAGAGCTTAACCGTTTCATAATTAGCCCTTCTTGATGCAACTAATAGTGGAGTGTCTCCGTTCTGGTCAGCAACATTGACATAGGCCCCGTGCATCAACAATAGTTTAACCGTTTCGAAATTAGCCTTTGCCGATGCAACGTATAGCGGAGACTTTCCGTGCTGGTTAGGGACATTCACTGAGGCTCCATGCTTCAACAATAGCTTAACCGTTTCGAAATTTGCCTTTGCCGATGCAATATATAGCGAAGTTTCTCCATACCGGTTAGCAACATCAACTGAGGCTCCATGCTTCAACAAGAGATCAACTATATGGAAGTCAGTCTTTGACGAAGCCACATATAGCGGAGTTTCTCCATTTCGGTTAGGAACATTCACTGAAGCTCCTTGCTTCAACAAGAGCTTAACCGTTTCCAAACTTTGATTTTTCGATCCCACATAGAGTGGAGTTTCGCCATTCCGGTTAGCAACGTCCACCAAGGCTCCATGCTGCAACCAGAGCTTAGCCATTTGAAAATTAGCCCCTGCCGATGCCATATATAAGGGAGTTTCTCCATGCTGATTAGGATCATCCCCTGAGGCTCCGTGCTCCATTAATATCTACGCCGCGTTAATATTTCCAATGGATACCGCCGCCTGGAAAGGTGTTAATTCGAGCTTAGCATGGAATTCCGGAGAGGCCCCGTGCCTTAGTAAGAGTTATACCGAAGCAGAGGATCCTCTGAACACCGCAATGTATAAAGGTATTCGTCCGTGTTCATCTTTCTTATCCGGCGAGACCCCGAGCTTCAGCAGTCGCTCCACGACGCCCAACTTCCATTGTATACCACCGAGTGTAAAGTTGTTGTGTTGCAATCCGATAAAGTATGAATCCGTTCCATAGTGATAAAGGATATCCAACGAGAGCGTATGAGGCACTAAAAGCTCCTTTTGAAATTCCAACCTAGTTTTACGGTTTAGACACTAGGCCAGTAACTACGCTGAAAGGACCTGCTACCATTTCCCAGTTCGTTGAGGGCGTGCATTAAACTTTCCTTCTCTGTGCGGTGTTGTTTCTGGAAGAAAGATATGAATGGAAAATAACATTAAACCCTATCTGGAATAGGAATAGCTGGAGAAAATGCAATCTAATTTTAATTAAATCCTACCTGCTCCCCAATTTGGATATGTCGTTTGGAGGATCTAACCGGCTTGCATTAACGTGAGTGTCAACCAATCCCGAGAATTCTTCAAAGTGTTTTGAAAGAACATAACGGTAGGAGATTTTTGGTTGGCTCAGCCGAATCAGGCGCCAGACAATCGGGATATCTGCTGATGTTGCCGCGCTCCCGTCATTTGGGTGACAAAATTCGAGGTAGAAATATTGACTGCTCCTTGGCATAAACCTTGGGGCAAATCGGAGACGATGGCCCTATCCTCACCCCCCTCCCCACGCCATCCACCCCCCACCCCGACTGCAAGTGAAGTAGTTAAAATGCGGCCATGATATCATAAGACAATCGAATATTCATGACCTGGGCGGTCTGAAAACCAAATTCAATTGAAATCAGTAAGGCCCTACATAGCGATATGTATACGATTGCGGAGCATTGATAGGATGTTAATTTGTTAAGATCGATGAAACTGATTTATATTGTCATTACACATAATCAACGACAGAATGCACCGCATGAAGCTACTTACGTCCATATGGTGTTCTCACAATTTATTTTGCTGAATACTCAAAGATAGAGAGCTAATAATTAATACAGAGAGCTAAATTAAATTTCTGTTTCTATAATTGAGTTTGCGTGGCCCAGATAGTTATTTCTGTACATTAAAATGCTCAATGCTTTTGCGGAAGTTAAAATCCAAGATAGCCATGAAAGTCATAATCAAATTCCGTGGCTCGTATTTGGTGCAGAAGTTAATGGTACATATATGTGCCTAGAGTGGATTCACGTCTTAGTAATTCAAGGCGTTTTGCAGTCTGAAAGGACGGAGAGAGGCTGTCTCCAGCTGCCTCACTAAAACATCTGATTTATTCCTGTGACTACAGGGGTTACACTTCCAACGCGCACTATCACTTAGGGTCAAAATTTAGCACTAATGTGTTAAAAGACCAGAAAGGCTGATCTGATGACAGTGACGTCATATTCTAAAAAAAAAATATTGTTTGATGTTTCCGATTTTACATTCGGGCCCACTTAACGCAGAAAAGGCAACCATTTGAACAACCTCCAAACAGGGTTATCTGCCAGTCGATCGACCACGCTGTTATAGATCTTACATTTTGCCCTGAACCAAAACATCATTTCACACTACCTGGATCTTACCAGCCAAACAGCATACTAAATACTGGGATGTTTAATTTTGCATATGTGAATGTGGGGTGGGAATTAATCGATTCCGAAAAACAAACATTGCTTGTTTGCTTTCAAACACACGACCGTTTGCTTTGACATAGTGTTGCTGTTTTCGGTGTGAAGAGATGAAAAGTTATTTAATTACCGATAGTCACCGATTGTTTGTTTTTTTTTTGTCTGCCGAACACCCCAAATGCGTTGCAACTGATTAATAATGGGTAATTCAAGTTGTTGATATACAGAGCAGTTCTGATAATCTCGGTCAAAGACTACATGACTTGGTGAATACCAAATGTGTGGAGAATGCCAGGGCGTTTTTTCGCCCTGTACAGTTGAATGACAACCCTGTTTCTTAGGTTGACATTTGAAGTGCATTCTCAGCGCCGCTATGAATCGCTGCTCAGGGACCCGACAAGCTTGCAAAGATTCCCCAATTTTTTTTTTTGAGCCTGTGAGCGCAGGATCATGGAAATACATCATGCCACTCGAATACGACAACTGAAGGTCATGACGATTTCCATTACAAATTGTGACATTATCCAGTTGCATATCACACGTTTATACAGCTTTCTTTGCGTAAAATCCGCCATACTGTCTTGTTTTACCCTTTTTCATGACTTTCTCGTGTATGGATTGAATTCATCAAAAGAAGGACACGGGCTCGAAAAATTCGGCCATTCAGCATTTACTGAAATGTTCGATGTATCAATTTTGACTCATTCACAATATGGAAATTTTATCAGCATAATTTCTGATAAAAATATGAGGATAAGCTTTAGAACTTGTTTGAAGATAGGGAAAAACTGGTTATTTGTTTACCAATTTACATTAACAAACTAATCGCTGGCATTCACATCACAACACAACGGCATGAATGGCCAAGGTCAGTTATGAGTAGGAGCTGAGGTACAGTTTCGGCATTGGAACTACTCCAAAAGCTGAAAGAATATTGGCTTCAATGCGGGTTTCCAAGAATAACTGTCCAAATTGATGATTCATAAGAAGTGAACGACGAATCTGATACTGAGGTCCGTCCATTTAAATTAGTCGTCTACTTCGAGCTTGTCAAAAATCAACAGTTAACTCTGCAATTTTGTTTCTGTGGCGTGTAGAACAAACGGATTCCTACAAAATATATCACGGTTGAAATAACTTTGTAATTCTCTCCATATAAAACTCCAATACAGTTGTTTCAGGTACCGGACGTCAATTACATAGGAAGACGTGATGATGTATTCATGTTCACTGGCACAAAGGTCATTGAAGCGGTATAAAGTAATAGCAGGTGGTCCGTGGGAGTGCCCAGTGAAATTGCCGAAAGATAAACCGCATACACCTCTATGACCGTACACGGCATTGTTGAGCTTTGTGCTGGTGAACACGAATATATTACGACGTCTCCCTATGCAATTGAGCCCCGTTACATGTCACAACTGTACTGGAGTTTTATATGGAGAGAATTGCAAAGTTATTTCAAGCGTGATAATATTATCGATATCACTGTGTAATGGTGATCCTTTTGTAAAGATCAGTTTGTTCTACCCGATGCAAAAAGACAAATGTATGCAGATTTAACTGTTGATTTTTGACAAGATACAAAGTAGACGACTAATTAAAATGGACAGATTATAGTGTTAGTTTGAATATATGTGCAGACTGACATACCCATATTTCGTGCAACTGGGATACTGCCTTCACGGCTGTAGATAGACGCGAAGTATATCACACAACTTAATCCAGATGCTTCAGTCACACGGCACCATGGTATGTCCTGGACGTCTACAGATAACGGTATTACCATTGGTACAATACCAGGCACTGACAACACAGCATGTACATACGACGTTTGTGTTGGTCGTCTGACGGAGGATTAAATGATAGGCATGCACTCACACTTTCCAAATATATTCATTTCGAGAGTTGTTTGTCACGTGTCCCTTTATAGGTGAAACTATCCCTCAGGCTAAGGATTACATCTTCAGAAATCTAGTCAGTTTATCTAGAGATTAAATCGTTGAAGGTTAAACGCAAAATCTTGTCAACATATAGCTCCTCGAGCTGTGACAATGGACGACAAGGGGGATTCCCCTTCACTTTTACCTTCTTGCGCCCGGGGCGATGGTATTTAATTAAGCAAATATGTCATGAGATGCTCATAAACACATCCACTCAGTGTGTCCTAACCCATCATCATTTACACTGAAGAATTTCAGAAATAGTATATAAGTGTGAAATCTATACTTATTTCCGCGGAGATGGAGATGATGCATAAATGATGCGTAAATGGAGCGTGACCTTTGACATTTGAATTGGGATGTTGACCTTGGGGAGGCCCATGGGGTGTATCAAGTTCGCATGATGTGACGTCAACTGTGGTGTCATTAGAAGTAGGGAAAATGTAGTTCGGGTTGAAATGCATGCATCATTGTGTGTTGAGACCATGGATGTAAAGTGAGTATATGTGGGGTATAATGGATCCAATGCAGACGTTCTATGGAACCCTTTCGTCGTTTAGAGTCAAACTGTTTAATGGTGTGACATTTACGTCATTGTGCGCCTTCGCAGACGGAGAGTAGTACAGGAAGTGCATAGACGGCCACATGCGCATCTCCAACTATGCGTCTATATACACCACCAAGATGAAACACTAGCACACAGTGGGAAAGAACCGGCTCTCGTTGTATACAGTACAGTGACAGTCGTAGTTTAGTGATAAGCACATAAGCACCCCAGGAGTAGAAGAGAAAGGACATACACATGGAGGTTTTGTGGGGGAGATGTGAGCCATACGTGATCCAAATGCGTCGTTAGTGGTGTCCAGTTGAACGTCTCATTTCGAATAATTATGGGATGCTGACGTTGGGCGGTCGGATGAGCGCATACACAAGATGCGTGTTGTTTGACCTTGGGTGTAAACGGTGTATAGTCAATCCACATCAAGCAGCCCCATTATACGCATCACTTTGATGTTACAGGTCACGTGACCGTAACACCATCAGTACTGGCGAAAGCGCAGATACCATCGGACTGGATTCGTATTCGGGACTGGGCACCTAACTACACATCTATACACAGACCATTGGGCGCGACTAGTGGAATGATTTTATTGAAGCTCCCGTTAGACACAGCATCTGTGTCCGGTTACGTCAGCAGAGCGGATGTACACTTGCTCGAGTTAGAAGATGTACAAGGAGTCAGCAACACGAAATGTGAGGGGTAGTGCGTACTAGCAAAGGTGGAGTGGAAAGAGGAGAAGGATGTGGTGATCATGGTGACTTTCAAAACTTTGGAGTCATTGGGCACGAATCCACCCAGAACGGATGCATATTGTGACGTCATAACACGTTTATCTATGACGTAATTGTGCGCATGCACAGTTAGGTAGTAGTGTAGAAAAGGAATTTCAGATATGAATCGGTGTAGGTTGTAAACTTTGTCTACTGAGCATGCGCAGAATGACGTCAGCTCCATATCACACCCATCCTGTCGGATGCTCCTCCACGAAAGCTTTACAATGATACTTCACTCGACCCCATCGTACCATTAGGGGCCCCCTCGACCCCCCAAAAAACATCCCAGCGCTACTTGCCCAGTGCGCAAGCGTACTGTGACTATTTCAAAACATTTCGCCGCTTAACTTCGATACCCCTCCCGTCGTGTTCTACACTACTCTACTCGAGACGAAGAAAACAAGATCCCACAACCCATACCGCAAATGCTCAGGGGTGGGTTTCCCAGTGGGACCCACATTGTCCACTATGGGCCTATCCAACACATCAGACCTCCCAGAACTTTAAAAAAAATTCCATCACTTACCGAGACTCTTCCCATCGTGTTCTACAGCTCCAGACAAAGAAAAGAAGATCCCACAACCCATAGTAAAATCCACAAGAAAAAAATGACCACCCCTATACTCCATACAGGCATTCCCCGTATAGATGCAAATGTTCGAATCAGGGGGCATAACCCGGAACTGCGCCTACAGAGGGCTCGCCCAGTCAGAGTTGTCTTCCTTGCCTCTAGAGGGCAGCACGATCGATGTCGTGATGTCAAAAGGGGAACCCCAAAGCCAGCGCCGCCATTTTGTATGTTTATTTTTGGCGGAGATATACTCAACAATAAACGCTCGAACCTGGGGACGCACGGATCATAAACTCGTCCACAGGGGCTCGTTAGCGTTGTTAATTGGTTGAATAGGTTGATTACAGGTGGGGGGGGAGGTAGGGAATAAATGGGGAAAGTCGGAGCCGTCACCTCACCACGCTCACAAACGTCTTGTTTTATATCCCCATGTCTTCGAAAAAGCTTATAAACTTCCCGTTTAACAGATCGAGAAAAGGTCAAAATGCATATATCTTACTTTATCATTTCCCGATCTGATTCCTTATGAAGAAAACTCCATTTAACCGCCACATTTTAACCGATAGTTCCAGACTGACCAAAATCTCGATAATTCCTTTCGCCTCAGTGTCCGAGAACGAGCGAGACTTCCTCGCCAGGGTTCGTCGCGAGTCACCTATCAACTGGTATCAGTTGACTTGAGACCAAAATTTCGCAAGACGAGAGCATGCAAGCTGAGACTCGCAGTCTCGCAGGACACAGTGTTATTATCCAGGGGCAGGCAGGTACTGAAAAAACGTTTTCAATAAGAAAAGTGGCAAATCTTTTAAAACAACAGCTAAAGAACGTTGCCCTTACAGCCACCACGGGCATAGCGAGGAAGTCTCGCTCGTGCTCGGTCACTGTGGCGAGCGAAATTATCGAGATTAAAATTAATATCGGTTAAAATTTGGCGGATAAACGGACTTTTTTGCATAAAGAGGCCAGATCGGGAGATGGTAAAGTATGATATATGCGTTTTAACCATTTCTCGATCTGTTAAACGGAAAGTTTATTCGATTTTCGAAGACAAGGGGATATAAAACAAGGGAGCTTTTTGAGCGTGGTGAGGCGACGGCTCCTACTTGCTTGTCCTCCCTTCCTCATTTATTCCCTACCTCGACCCCCGCCCCCTGTAATCAACCTAATTAACCAATTAACAACGGTAACGAACCCCTGTGGACTCGTCATAATAACATCGTCCAACACCTATAGGTTTTGTTTATTACTATAAGCCTTTAATAATTCCCATGGATTTGTGTATATATTTTTTCGTGCCAATATACGGACCAACCCGCGTGTATTGAGCTCTGTGAAGAAAATTAGGGTACCCCACACGTTGACAGCCTCATCTTCCGGAAATTAATGGTATGTAAGTAACTTGGTCAATAAGGGTTTAGATGCCTTTTCTCTACTACTAAAATCAAGGGAAGAGTGGACAGACCTGGAACACTATTTCTGTGACGTCACATTATTTCACATCCGGTCCAAAATATTTAGTTGTACAAATCAATGCGTGCCAACCTGGGAAGAATACCCATGCAATGCCACAGTGTTTAAGACACCAAACCGAGTGTGTTATGATGTGGAGACGATTTCATTTCAGTGTATTTTGGGGGTGACATGGGACAGTGTCGGGAGACATGGGACAAGGAGTTGGGAGATATGGGACAACCGATGTAAAGACCTGAATGCAATCAAATTAACTTTTTTATTTGAAAAAAATAATGGCTTAACATGGAAATGCGAACTTGCTAAAAATTATCACTTTACCGACAGAAAGTAATACCATACATATCCCAATATTCTTTGAAAGTGCAGGGAGAGATGGGATACCTTAGGGGCGATATTATGTCCCAACTCTCCCCAGGGGGCCCAACTTGGCAAAATGGCGATTTTTCGCTCAACTGTCCAGCTCAACTGTCCTCACAAATTCGGTAAGTGTCATGTGTGACCTATATAAAAGACAATCGTGTGCCAAAATATCAGCATCATATAAGCTTACCTAATATTGCACCGGATAAATGAATGGGTGTGGCCTCCAAAATCTAGTTTTTCAAGTTAAAAACACAAGAAAGATTTACGCACGTCAATGATTCCAGGAAACACCAGAATGGTAAATGTGGGAGGCGGTATGAATACATGTAAGCTCAGTCTCCATTGGCTTCCACAAGGGTACCAAATAAGGGGTGTCACAAGTCTCCACTCTCCCCTATCACTGACGTATAGTTTTGACGATAAAAAAAGTGGTATTCGCCCTATTCGCAGTATTAACATTAAATTTTTTACCTCAAATTGACCCTTGATCTTGTTTTCAAAATACAGTGTTTAATTTGTTTGAATACAGACCCACTGACGACACTGACTAGTATTCATATGAAACATGTCACCCAGGAATCAATCGAAGACAAAAAACGCTATTTTGGGGTTATTTTCACCATATTTTACCTTTTAACCTCAAATTGACTATTTGACCTATTTTTTAAAATAACATTATGGTATTTCACGAATTGTAGGCTATAAAGAAACAAGATATGACAGTGTATCGCTTCTGCTCTGAGGTAAGCCATCCAAGCAGAAGTGATACAGTGTCATAACAGCCCAGTCACTATGGCCTTTCCATTTCACTTCAAACTGTCGGTGCTTGGAGTTCTCCCCCGTGATTACATGAAATATGAACCAGACAGTTACCGCAATCAAAATCAGAATACTATATATCACATAAATCATTTCCCTTCTCACCTACCCATGAAGCTAATTCAATTCAAACTTAACGAAATGTCAGTTTTATTCAGAATTTCGAAACATTTCGTAGTCCAGAAATTGTACATGCATAATGCCGCTTATTATGTAACTTGTTGTAGCGCGTTCGTTATGAATCTGGGTAATTTGGCTGTTTTGGGAGCAATAGAATCCGTATAAATTATCGTTTTCTGCTGCCGGTCTGGGGGCTAAGAATGCCCGGTGGCTAAGAGTGTCCGACCCCTATCGTCTAACTCAGCTAGGACACTTTTCTTTACATTGGTTACAATAGAAGAGGGGACACTGATCACCAGGACATTCTTATCCATCACACCGGTCGGGCGTAACAAAAAATTTTGTCTGTTTCCGGGAACCAGACCGACCGTAAGAATGCCGAAATGGCAATCGTTTTTTTTTTATAAATACGCGGGAAGAGTTATTCCCTTGACCGGAAATTCAAGAATAGTTATCTCCCTTACCATCGCACATGCGCCAAGCGCACTGTCGCCAAGCGGCATGGCCGCCCGCCGGAACAGCTCGGTTGTTGGTATCCATCTATCCCATCGAGGAATACGGAAAAAGAAATTATTGTCCGTTATTGGCGACGAGTCCTTTGTGAACTTATTCCATCGTTGTCAAATACAAGGCTGTAACTGCCGTTGTATAAAGTCGGAAGTACTGATTCAAGGAGCGCGATTTTTTGTTGGTGAACGAATGGAACTGTCAAAATTAGAAAACGAAAGCGCAAGAAGCATTTCTGAGTAGTTTGAACTAAATCAGTTTTTCTTCACCTGCTTGAACAATGACTGCACAGAAAAGTCTCAGAAACCGTGTGCTTTTGACATTTTAATGTCAAAAGAGGGGATGTTACCAGATCAGCGTCAGGGAACAAACAATGAAGACACACTGTTCAACGATGTCATTCAACACCTGTCAACAGGTCCGGGAAAAGTGGCAAATGGGGTGATCATGGCTAATTGGCTGGATGCCCCCCAATTGATGTTTATATTTTTTTTTTCAAGAATAAGTAACTTGAGTTATGCACTGAGCACTTTCAGCGCCAATTTACAGGAGTTTGTTCCACTGACAGACTAAAAAAAATACTGTAGTTTCGATTATGTATTTTGTAGGAAAGTGAAATATGTCGTTGACCGGTCAAAATGCATATAACTTGCCTATTTTGTGCCTTTCCCGCCGAAATTCATATTCTACTCATCAACAAATGTTCATCCAAACAGAAGAAAGTCATCTACAATCTACAGTGAATTCTTGGTATTCCATAATTTTTGTTTTTTTATTCATATGACTGCATATCAGAGGTATCATGATCATCCACCAGGAGGACTAATCCTGTCTGGTGCCAGTCTGAGTGAGTTCCACTGATGGGTGATCAAAGTGAATGCCAAGATATCCCTGATATGATATACAAAAAATTCTGCCTGATACCTGAAATTCAATGCAGATTGAAGATGGCTTTCTACGGCATATTCGTCATGTAAGGAGCTTGAAAATAGGGGGTTTGTAATATTTGTGCATGTACTTGTTCAAGAATATTTGAATGCTTTAGTTTGCGCTGTCCTTCGCGAGGTTATTTTTCATATGTTGGACTGGATGCCTGTCACGCATGCATACCTGGAGGCGCTGGTTGCGTTAGCGTATTGTTCAGATAATATTTTATGTTGCGATTTCCACAACGACAACCGACGACCAACAACAAGGCGTATTTATATGTAAACGATTGAAGTAATATTGTATGTGGTGGGGACCCACCGACAACCGACCACCGTCAGTACAATCATATTATGTCATTCTAATAAGTTCATTTATATATGACGGTGTCTACACCGACAACCGACTACCACCAACATGACGCATTTCAGACAAACGCTTTTTATATTTGGTGGGGACACCCCGACAACCGACCACCGTCAGCACAAGCATTACATCATTCTTGTAAGTTCGTTGTTATGATGGTGTCCACACCAACAACCGACTACCACCATCATAACGTATTTCCAATAAACTTTAGTAATTTTATATGTGTTGGGGACGCACCGACAACCGACGACCGCCAGCACAAGGATTACATCATTTGTGTAAGTTCATTTATATATAATGGTGTCCACACCGATAATTCAAAGATTCTTGAACAAGTACATGTGCAACTATTAAAAGTAATCAACAAACCCTCCTATTTTGAAGCACCTTACATGACGAATATGCCCTTTCTACTGTTTGGGTGAACATGTGTTGATGAGTAGAATATGAATTTCGGTAAGAAAAGACACGAGACAGGCAAGTTATATACATGAGATTTATAATTTTTGACAGGTCAACAACATATTTCACTTTCCTACAGAATACATAAGCGAAACTGCAGTAATTGTTTTGATGCCGAAAAGTGCTCAGTTCATAACTCCAGTTATTTATTCTTGAAAAAAAATATAAACACTTTCAACTATGAATAATATACCCATCAATATCAGGTCAATCACCCCATTTGCCACTTTTCCCGGACCTGATCAAACATGCGCTACATTGTACAGGTACCAAGACTTTATTTCTCATTCCCTAGTTCGACTTGTCATACCAACACTCCTTAAAGGGGGGCGGGCGTGGGGGCTCTAAGCGATCGTGTGAACGTAAAAAAAATATCTCTAGTACGGAGAAAAAATATAAAAAATAATCCAAATACGAAGAACGAAGAAAAAAAACAATTCGTGAAGAATTCAAGTGTGTCTTGATTGGCTACCACGCTGTTTAATAGTGTTTTTTAATGTCAGTACATGCAGCGGAGTAAACATCGGAAAACGTTGAAAATTGTCCACAGTTGACAACGTATTTCAATATATACAGCTATTAGAGGAGTTCCGAATCACTTTTTACATCTAGACTACTGGCGCTCGTTTTGTTAAGAGTTGAGAGTGATTCTTGGTCTTATTTTCTACGAAAATCTGTCGTCGATAATTTGCATGTAAAAAATTCTCCAATCCAGCTTGTGAATCAATGAGAAAATCATGTCCGTCTCAGTGCACCAGCGCGGGCTGTTGCGAATCACTTTGGTGAGAAGCGGATCACCCCATCTATTTTTTTGTCAGCCTGAATGGTCATCTATCACCAATATCCCAATAGAAGAAAAATGATGTATAACATGGCCATTGGATTGCCACTACTGAGGCGGAAATTCTTCATAGACAACGACGGCCTGGTCTGTCTGACCATGCCATATATGACAATTATCCTCACTAATTAAATTAATTCTCTCAGGATTTCGGTAGTTCGTTATTTGTACACGGACGAGACCATTCATTTAAGATTGAACCTAACAGACGTGGCTCAATGGAAACCTGTCCAAAATGTTTCCCCATGTAACCTGATATGGATGCCTCCCTTATACTGCGTGGAATTCAAATTCTAATTTAAGAAAGTTACACCCACGTTTCCTTTGAGTTTCTGACAGCTGAATGAACTCTACTCGCATATTCAAGATTACAATACAAAAACTCTCTAAATGGACATGGGACATCCATTTAGCATCTGACTATTTGGACGAAGGAACATAGAGGAAAGGACACAGATATATATGTTCTCAATTTTAATATTGAACACAAATGATAAAAAATTTTGGTATGTGTGTGTTTGGGGTGAAGACCATCCCGTTATGTGGCTGAAAATTATTCTGAAGCAATAACTTTGAACTCCGACATTTGCTCGTGTGCAAAGTCTTCAATGTCACAATTTTCGATTACGTATTCAAACGGAATAAACAGCGCGTATTTCGTTGATCCGGAATTGACATGTCGACTGCTCCGTTATGTTACAATGCTGGTGAGTTAAGGGTTATCGCAATTCATTAGATATTTTGATTGACCATTAATATGTTTCTATCATTGAAATAAATACGAAGAAAGCGGCGGTGGAAGGGGGGGGGGGAGGCTCGACTATCACAGCACTTCAGGCCAGGGGCTCCGCGCTCCTAGATGGCTGTAGACGCATTCTGGCCGATTTCCGGCATATAAATCGACATATCATGACTATATAATCAACTGCATTTTGAGATTGTTTTTGTGATTTTTCTCATCACTTAAAAGAAAAATTGAGTTGATAACTTTTGAATGTAAAAAAGTATTTTTCCTTTCCAAAATTCTAACTATACACAGTGATCTCGAAGAAATTAACATTTCAGCAGAGAGTTGGAGAGGGTTGGAGAGCGCTGACACGTTTGGAGATAAATATGTGAACACAAAATAGAAATAATATGAACGCAATTTTGATTTCTAAATTTGATAATCAGCTAATCGTCCAATAAAGCTAATGCAATTTCTATGTAAATTAACATCTAAAACAGTTATTGGTCATTGCGAACGGAACAGAAGAATGAGCAAATCAGAGCACTTTAAATCAACCAGCAACGTGCCCCTCCAGTGCAAAGTCGCCGCTCCATAAAAAACCTAGCCTACAGGGCGGCGCGAAGCGCCATGCACTGGGTAAAAAACGGTCTGTATATTTGGTCACATTAGGACCAAAATCATGAAAAAGTCACCCAGCTTTAGTTGAAACCCTCCCCCCCCCCCCCCCGCTTCCGCCGCCCCTGAGACATTACCACTTACACCCTACTGAATCGACAAGTATGATTGTAGGTGAATGCACCAGTCCATTTGTCATGCGACCATGAACTGTAGATTGGATCACTTCACATTGAAGCCGGATAACAGCTGCAATGTTATAATGAGTCAACATATCATTCTATATCAGATATGTCGACAGTCCATGGTAGCTACAATTTGTCTTGGTAACAGTCCATTTGGCGAATCATTAGCCAAGGTTACACGGTTCACGTCAGTTCGGACTGACCGTATTTTGACCTACCATGGACTGTCGATCGATCCGATGATGATACCATGGACTGTCGTAGTATCAAACAGACAGAGAATAAACTATTAATGGTTCATATTCCTCTTAAACACACACAAGTGAAAGGAATCGAGAGATGAATGAGTCAGTGATACATGAGGCAGGTAGTAAGTTCCCACGTGTTCATTTTGTGCTCATTTCCTCACACTATAATTCGATGCTAATACCTACCATGGACTGTCCACCAACACATAAAAACACCTCTCGCCGCAAAAATGTTTAAATTTTTTGTTAACTTGAAATAGTAATAACCCTACATTTGGTGACAATATAGTACGATATCTCTCCATCAAAAAATGACTGGACACCAGTAACCATACCTGTCATCGATATGCTGAAAATCGTTCATTTTCGGCTGTGGTCACTGTCGTCTGGTCAGACACACGCCCACGCTTGACAATGAAAATACCGAAAAACCTACCATTGACTGTGATTTGACACGTGACCGGCGGTGTTTACCTACAATCATACTTGTCGATTCAGTAGGGTGACTTAAACCCACCTTATTTTTCTTAGATTTAAGACTAAAGGAATCACACGCGTTTTGTTACCCAGCGAGATTTTGACATTGCGCAGTACACCGGGAGCATTAGCTTGCCGAATTGACCGAGAAACAAACAACGCAGATCGGTTAACATTTATTTGAGTCCACAGAAACAGACGTTCCAAAAAAAGTAGAAAATATTTACACAGATGCTTTATTACAAAGAATATAAGACCTTCATTAGGAAAGTGATCCACAACTCACCGTGATTCGGAACCCACAGAACAGTAGTACTGTACTCCAAAACTGTAAACAAAATAACCCATATAAGTAACTTGAGTGATATTTAAGGACGGTTTTCGGATGTGGATTAATTGGAATTTCAAAATTGGACCACGGAATCGAAAAAGAGAATTTGTGGGGATCTCTTTTGCACGTGTCAATCAACGAAAGCAGAACGGAGATGTAGTTCCCATGCTTTCTAAATGCTGGTAAGGGGCCCTTAGTGAGCTTCCACAAATGGCCCCAATTACTGTCCAAGCCAGTCTGCTTGCAAGCTGATGAAGATTGCTCCAATAGATATCCGGCGAGCTGGAGAATGACCTAAAGGTCATATCGCCAGTGATGCTCATTGTTGCACTCATGATCACGTCATTCTCCACAAAAGGGTTGTTTCGACGCACACAGAAGAGCTAGAGTTGCGTCCCCTCTTGCAGGCAAGCAATTTATACGAGAGTGACGGTGTGAACAGGGACGTAAATAACGAATCTCACGAAACGAGGAACGCAAAATTATAACTTGGTGGAACAGAGAACAGAGAATTAAAAATAGAAAAATACGGTGAACGTAAAATACGTCTAGAACGTATGTACGCAAAATTAGTTTTCCTCAGAACTGAGAACGGATAATAAAAATTAACCCAAAATGGAGTACGAAAATACCCCCCCCCCCCACTCCCCCCGCCTTAAATAATCTGATTTTCTCGTGTAATGCAGACCTGTCAAATTTAGAATCACGCATTCATTCTTTCGAAAAGTGACGACAACTGGGTACCAGTTAATTATAACCACAGAATTTTGTTTACATTTTTGACAAATCTCACACATTGGAGCTTTCAAACCTTGAGAGCTTAGGTGCGGGGTCTGCCTATCCAGCTATATCACAAGTAGTGCTTAGTTTAACTAGTCAGTTACTTTGTGTGGTATTTTACTGTTTTATTTACTGTTTTCATATTAAAGATGAAATATAAATTTTATTTCATTTAATACAATATGTACTTGTTTCTTTATTTTGCTAAGAAACTCTGCTTCACAAACCTGCCCAGATTCTGCTAACCACTATGGGTACTTTCCTCACTGAAAGAGGTTCGGGAATGAAAAAAAAAACCCGACCGACCGACCCTGGAAAATTTGAACCCGTTACCGGAAACAAACAATTTTGTTTTGCCTCGTCGGTGTCTGACAGTGACACCTATTTGCACATAGATCAAGACATCCAATTGACAGACCTGCATCACGTAAGTTTATTACAAGTGGGATGAGACACGACGTAGTTGGGCTGATAAACATGGTACCGGTATGTAGTATGTGCATGACACGCTGCTCGTAGCCAAGTTTCCAGCTCGGGACGAACGAACGAAGACACGAAACTTGGCTAGATTGCCGGGTTATTGGACAGTGCCTGTTATGGAACACCTATTGCCGTAGAAGTAGAACCAGAAGTATTCCAATTGTAATACAATGTAAAATTTACACTTGAGTTACAAAGGCATGTTATAATAAATAAATAAATAAATAAATAAGTGGAAAGTAAATAGGAAATAGTGACTTGATGCTGGTTGAATCTTCGACGCTCATACCGATTTATGTGGGTTACAGGCTGATCGACCATATGATCGATTCTTGCAGGTTGACTTGGACGAAATAAATTTATAGGAAGTTGAGTTTCAAATGAATCCATCCTTGTCCAATAACTGAGCGCAATTCAAAATTGTCCAATAACTGGGCGCAAACTTGAATATTCATGCCGTGTATGGTCCGTGTGTTTCAACCGTTCCCAGCCTATCCCAATATTTTCCCCAATCTCCTGTTTTGACGATGTCTTTTATTCAGTGTTTAGTCTTTTATTCAGTGTCATTTATTTGGCCATAATTGTGGTTGCATTACCGACGCATATTCGAAAAAAGGTGTTCAATAACTGGGTAATCAAGTTAGTGATATAACATGAATGTGATATACCAAAATATAAGATAACGGCAAATATGACACCTCGTTATACTATCTGCGTAAATTGGAATATTTAATTACAGAAACAAAGATTCGAAGCACTGCCACTCAAAGGAAAACATACACGTACAATCTAATAACATACACTCCGAAAACATCACTGCTGCAAGAAATAAATATCATGTTTAAAAAGGGAATAGGGAGGAGTATTTTTCAAGGATTTTTTTTTCATTGGTGAGAAATACCTGCCACAACGAAGGGAATTTCGTGTCAATAAGATAAAATACAAAGACAGTAATACATGGACACGAACTACGGTACCAGGGAACATGCCCATCTAATTGAGAATTACATTGAAAGGGCAGAACAAATTAGACGAGTTTCCATGCATCCTCCCACTGCTATGGTTATAAGTGTGGGCCACTCTCACCAGCATGATCAGTGCATAGTGGTTTTTAGTTTTTTTGTATGACGCGGTATGACTGACTTGGCACATAGTTTAGCCTAAAAATTAGTGGTCTTCACGAGCTGACCTGATATGTGAAGAACAATCTTTAATAAAATATACTTTTCATTCTATTTGTAGCATAACAGTGAATGTATACATTGTTAGACTATATTTCAAAAGTGTCTTTCCTCATTATTGAAATGAATGACAGTATACAGGAGCTTGTTTCTCCAGTTATTCAATCTTTCAATAAACTCATGGCTGTAGCTGCATGATGTTGCATACTTGATTATCATATCATCTGTATAAAAATATCTTCACAACATTTCACCAAGTAAATATCATGTCGGACAAACATTGATACACGGAGGAAATGCTAGATTCACATTCTCGGTGATGACCAAATCCTTCGTTCAAGTATTAGATCATCAGTTGCACGTAATAAGAAAGAACAGAAAGTGGATGCATGATCATCCAGTCTATCCAGATATGAGGCCTTTCCGAATATAAGGGGTTTGTGTGTGTGTGGGAGGGGTGGTAAGGATGTTTTCTGCTCTATCCTCCTGACGTCGGCTTTTTCTTCCCTCTCCCTATGCTCTCGGCTCCCACCCGCATTGATACTTACTCCCGGTCTCTGGCTCTGTGCTCCCACTTCTTTCTTTTGTTCAACCCCTTTTGCTCACGTGCACGCGCCAAAGATTGCATGTACGAACGAGAGGAAGAGGTCGTTCATCTTTTTCTTTCCGGCAAACAAAATATGGACTCCAGGATACAAGTGGAACCTTGGGGACATGGTTAGTCATGCCGTCATGTATGGGACTGAAGCAATGTTCTCTGGGCAATTACGAATCTGCTTTTCACCGAAAATAGAAGAGAAATTCACATTATAAAAGTAACCAATTTGTTGTCGTTTTCCTACATATATGTATGACCTGTGGGGAAGACTTCACTAAACAATTTTTGATTAACTCATACATGACAACTAATTTGGAAGGTAATAAGAAACTGTTGGACCTCATTACCTTGTCTGTGAAGAAGACCATGATGGAAGAAGGAAAAAATACCGAGACATTGAGATTTATAATGATGGATGCATTGAAGAAAATGTTGACACTGACAGCAATAATACTGACCATTGCAATTCAGAAGCGAAAGCAATTACAGCTGTTGATGGCGACGAAGGTGACGAGGAATTTAGTGATGCTGGAGATAAAAATTTCGATGATGAAACCGCTGACGTTCTGGACCAGGACTTCATCGTTCATCTCGTAGACGCTGATGATCAAAGAGAAGATAATGATAGTGGTGCCGACATCGCTATCGCCGGGAAGGAATCCGAGGCACACGAGGAAAATACCTCAGAATCAAGAGAATTCAGTACTTGCTCGGTGAGGACAGAGTCCGGATGTCGAGGAAAGGGAGATTTTCATAGATTTCCAGGAAAACAGGACAGTCCCGAGAAAAGAGGGCCATGAAGGAGCACCATATACCTACGATGTTTGGAGTAAAGTATTTGCGCATTTGACGTATTTGCAAAAACATTTTAAGATACACAGAGAGGTATATACGTGCCCATAGTGTGATAAATTCTTCAATAGTAAGTTAACATTTATGAATCATATGCGAAAACATAAGCTGAAGAATTCGTTTGAATGCCATTACTCTGGAATTTACAGAGTATTCTGGAGGAACACAAGTAGTAGGGAAAGAGTATTAGAGCCCTTACTCAAGCCTCCCAAATGCACATTGCCTCCTCTGCCTCCCAAATCCACCGATCGCTGTCATACGTCATCATCAATTTTTATTTGTATAAATTATTGCGTCTGGATATTAATAAATTATATGCGTTATAATTTTACCTGGATAATACACCGTACATTGTGTTGGATAATACACCGTACATTTGGTACGGCAAATATCGATTATAATTTCGCTGTATAAGAGGCGGTCATGATACATAATTGTATTGATTTTAATACCTGTCAATGCGAAGGTGTGTGTGTGTTGTGGTAACAGGTGTGATCGGATAACAGAAATCACTCGGTCTGAATATAAACGTGTGTTTCAATTATAACTCGCAGAACTCGATTGCAATTAGCATATGATAATATTGGGGGTTCGAATATCTATATTTACAGACCGATATCGCTTTAATTAGGGCAATTATACAATCACCGTATAGCGGGGGTTGAAAGGGTATACCGTGAAACAAATCATTATTTGAGAATCGTTTGTCGAAATATATATATCTCTAATAGAATTCAACTTATAGCTTACTTCGGAATGGCGAATTTACTGAAAAATATCATCGAACCTAGAGAATCGTCCGTAAGTATTGTAATTTTATCGCGATCTGCTCGCGGATAATACCAACTGTGTCGATATAACGATGTACATAGCGAACGGTGTTGTAAATGTTCGATTATAACTGATTTGAATACAAGGGCTACTCACTTTTAATATTCCAACTCTATATTTTTTATAGGCTAACAACTCTACGTGGGTCGGATTCGTACGAGAAAATGCGGACATTTTAGGTAGTTCCGGTTGGCCTAGTTTGGAGACTGTATTCGCCATAGATGGGGTCGTTGAAACACGACCCGTTTATAATGACGATGATTGGAATGTGGGTATAAGAAGTCCGACGACCATTCTCCTAAATAATTCCCCTTCACTTCCGGAGATTAAAACACGTAAATGTGTAGAAGGATTATCCCGTTTATTCGCGCCCCGAGTTTGCAAAAGCTGTAATCAGCCATTAAGCGTCGAAGTTTGCGGAAAATGTCGCGTTAGTTTATGCCGAGATTGCGCGTGTTTTGCCCGACAGGTGTCATTCGGGGTTTTTATGTGTCCGAGCTGTTGTAGTTGTGAGTTTTGTGGTTATTGGGGAATGAAACTTTCCAAATAATCAAAACTGGTGATAACGATAAACAGCTACTACACATATTTTTGAGGGACTATTCTTGGACTTGCGCAGATTTTTAGGAACTTTTCATGAACTTTGGGGGACTTCCTCGGACTATTGTTGGATTTGTGTGGATTTTAAGAACTTTTCATGAACTTTTCATGAACTTTTAGGGACTATTCTTGGACTAGTCTTGGACTATTGTTGGACTTGGGCGGATTTTTAGGAACTTTTAGGGACTATTTTGGACTAGTCTTGGACTATTGTTGGACTTGGGTGGATTTTTAGGAACTTTTAGGGCCTATTCTTGGACTTTTTAGGACTTTTCATGGCGTGTGTGTGAGTATGTGTGTGTGTGTGTGTGTGAGGGACTTTTTAGTACTTTTCTTGGACTTTATTCGACTTTTCAGGACTTTTCTTGGAGTGTGTGTGTGTGTGTGTGTGTGTGTGTGTGTGTGTGTGGTCATATAAGGTCGTTTGTACAGTATTAGCCTCAGTCCGTATTTTCGTTTTGAAACCGTCATTACTAAATTAATTTGTATAAATAAATATATAAGTCCAAGACTAGTCCAAGAATAGTCCAAGAATAGTCCCTAAAAGTTCCTAACAATCCGCCCAAGTCCAACAATAGTCCAAGACTAGTCCAAGAATAGTCCCTAAAAGTTCATGAAAAGTTCATGAAAAGTTATTAAAATCCACACAAATCCAACAATAGTCCGAGGAAGTCCCCCGAAGTTCATGAAAAGTTCCTAAAAATCTGCGCAAGTCCAAGAATAGTCCCTCAAAAATATGTGTAGTAGCTGTTTATCGTTACCACCAGTTTTGATTATTTGGAAAGTTTCATTCCCCAATAACCACAAAACTCACAACTACAACAGCTCGGACACATAAAAACCCCGAATGACACCTGTCGGGCAAAACACGCGCAATCTCGGCATAAACTAACACGACATTTTCCTTCGACGCTTAATGGCTGATTACAGCTTTTGCAAACTCGGGGCGCGAATAAACGGGATAATCCTTCTACACATTTACGTGTTTTAATCTCCGGAAGTGAAGGGGAATTATTTAGGAGAATGGTCGTCGGACTTCTTATACCCACATTCCAATCATCGTCATTATAAACGGGTCGTGTTTCAACGACCCCATCTATGGCGAATACAGTCTCCAAACTAGGCCAACTGGAACCACCTAAAATGTCCGCATTTTCTCGTACGAATCCGACCCACGTAGAGTTGTTAGCCTATAAAAAATATAGAGTTGAAATATTAAAAGTGAGTAGCCCTTGTATTCAAATCAGTTATAATCGAACATTTACAACACCGTTCGCTATGTACATCGTTATATCGACAAAGTTGGTATTATCCGCGAGTAGATCGCGATAAAATTGCAATACTTACGGACTCTAGGTTCGATGATATTTTTCAGTAAATTCGCCATTCCGAAGTAAGCTATAAGTTGAATTCTATTAGAGATATATATATTTCGACAAACGATTCTCAAATAATGATTTGTTTCACGGTATACCCTTTCAACCCCCGCTATACGATGTTACGTCGTATATAATTCCAGCAAAAACGCAACAGAAAACGTTTGTGAAGTCAAAGATTAACAATTAAAAATATTTATTAACAACACTAAAATCAAATACAAAATTAAGTAAGGCTAATACAACAAACTAATATTCTTGATACAGTCTTACTGTTCAATGCTATAACCAGTGTATCCTTAAGTCTGTGCACATATAACTTCCAAGTCCGCGTGCCAAGTCCGTAATTTAACACTGCTCTGAGATCACGATAATGTCCTGCAATGTCCGTCGCGTGTGGATGGATGTATAACCTAAGGCAGCCGAAGTCCGTTCACAGGAAACCAGTCCAGTAATCCGTATCAAAGGTATGACTCCAATGCACCCAAATACCAGTTTGAAAATCTCTCCCCGATCGTCGAATGTCACACTATTTATAGTCTATTGAGGAACTCTCGAACTTTCCGTCTCCCGGGCAACGAACGTAATTACGCAGTGGACACACGTCTGGAAATTTCCATCGGTCTCACAAATCAATCAAACTCAAGTCAACTTTTACTCCAGAAAGTTCGATAGATATTACAATGCTATGACAAGATATTTACTTGTAACTGACTAGGTCACGATTTCTAGAAATATCCATAGCGCACAATAACAGTATGGCGCAATAACAACAACAACAACACAGCGTTACAACAACAACACCGTGACACTCCCCCTCTTAAAAAAAAAGTTTCAAACTTGGAACTTTTTTAACAATTCAAAACATTGTTGCAAGACAAAATTCTTATAACATCATAACGTTGGTAAACATATGTACATTATATGCGAGACAAACAATCAGCAATCAAATTATCCTTACCCTTAATATGTCTAATTTCAATATTGTACTCTTGCAACACCAAACTCCATCTCAACAATCTTTGATTCTTGTTCTTCATCTTACTTATAAAAACAAGAGGATTGTGATCACTAAATACAGTAATTGGCAACGATGAAGAAGTAACATAAACATCAAAATGTTGTAAAGCTAATATCATTGCCAAACATTCTTTTTCAATTGTAGAATAATTTCTCTGATGTTTGTCAAATTTGCGTGAAAAATAACAAATAGGGTGATCTACCCCATTCTTATCTTCTTGTAACAGAACGGCACCAGCAGCAACATCACTAGCATCTACAGCCAGTTTAAAAAGTGAATTAAAATCTGGTGCTGAAAGAACTGGCGCACTCTTGAGGATGGCTTTCAGGTTTTCAAAAGCTGATTCACATTGATCGGTCCAAACAAAAGTTACCCTCTTTCTTAAGAGTTGAGTTAAAGGCTCAGAAATATCTGAAAAGTTTGGACAAAATTTCCTGTAGTAACCAGCCATACCCAAGAAACGCATCAGTTGTCTCTTACATGTTGGTCTTGGAAACAGCGAGACAGCACTAACCTTAGCATCTATAGATTTTACCTGACCCTGACCAACAACGTGCCCCAAGAATGTCACACGTGCATGTCCAAATTCACTTTTCCCAAGGTTGACTGTCAGCTTGGCATCACTCAGCCGATTGAACAGTGCGCGAATTCTCTGTAGATGATCTTCCCATGTATCGCTGTAGACAATGACATCATCAATGTATGACTCACATCCTTCCAAACCAGAAGTAACACGGTTGATGAGACGCTGGAACGTGGCAGGTGAATTTTTCATTCCAAAAGGCATGACTTTGTACTGGAACAGACCCTCCGAAGTGACAAATGCTGATATCTCCTTCGCACGATCTGTCAGTGGAACTTGCCAGAATCCTTTCAGAAGATCAAACTTTGACACAAACTTGGCACTTCCCACTTTATCAATGCAATCGTCTATTCGTGGAATAGGGAATGTGTCAGTTTTGGCCAATGTGTTCACTTTTCTGTAGTCCGTACACATTCTGTAACTGCCATCTGGCTTTGGAACCAGGATACAAGGTGAACTCCAGTTACTATTACTTGGTTCAATGAAGTCATTGTCCAATAAATACTGAATTTCTTTTTTCAGGTAGTTTTGTTTAAAGAGATTCAAACGATATGGGTGCTGTTTCACTGGATTAGAATCTCCAACATCAAATTTTATCAGTCCGAGTGGGAATATCAGGAAACAAATGTTCGTATTGACTGAGCAGTGTTCGAAGTTCTTCCTGTCGCGCAGGTTCGAGATGACACAACTTGGAATCCAAATTATGTAGAATGTCAGAGTTCTGTAATTTCGCCGCTGACATTGGATCTTCACGAGTTTCATCACTATCAGGGTCAGAACTAACTACACTTACAGGTTGTACAGTACTGTTAGTGCTATCTCTGTCTATGTATAACTTCAACATATTTACATGACACAACTGATTGTGTTTACGCCTGTCAGGAGTCTGAATTACATAATTAAGATCACTTAATTTCTTTTCAATGACATAAGGACCATAATATCTAGCCTTAAGTGGACTACTAGGAATAGGTAGCAAAGCCAGTACCTTCTCACCAGGTTTAAAACTTCGTTTAACGGCATGTTTATCATAGGTTGTTTTCATACTTTTTTGTGATGACTTTAAATTTGACATGGCCAAATCACGTGCTTTAGTCAACCTGGTGCGAAAATCCGACACATATTGTAAGAGACTACATGAGTCCAGATCACTGTCTAGGAACTTTTCCTTTAACAGTTTGAGTGGTCCTCTAACTGTATGACCAAATACTAATTCAAACGGAATGAAGCCCAAAGACTCTTGAACAGACTCTCTACCAGCAAACAGTAACAAATGTATGCCTTCATCCCAGTCTTTCTCAGTATCAAAACAGTAAGTCCTAATCATATTCTTTAATGTCTGATGAAATCTTTCTAAAGCACCTTGGCTTTCTGGGTGATATGCAGATGACTTGTACTGCTTTATACCCAATTCAAACATGACTTGCTGAAAAATTCCTGACATGAAATTAGATCCTTGATCAGACTGAACGGACTGGGGTAGGCCAACAAGTATGAAAAACTTAACTAAGGCCTTAACAATAGTTTTTGCCTTAATATTCCGTAAAGGAATAGCATCAGGGAACCTGGTTG
This sequence comes from Hanleya hanleyi, assembly GCA_036873755.1. NCBI lineage: Eukaryota > Metazoa > Mollusca > Polyplacophora > Lepidopleurida > Hanleyidae > Hanleya > Hanleya hanleyi. Next base: position 62,089 of record JAVTVY010016005.1, read on the forward strand.
AAGCACACATGAGTGTTAACATGTATTGATTGCCTGACTTTGTTTTTGGTAGTGGACCAACACAATCCAGAATTACCGTACTAAAAGCTTCCTTAAATACAGGAATTGGTTGTAGAGGAGCCTTCGGTATTGTTTGGTTTGGTTTTCCTACCATTTGACATGTGTGACATGACTTACAAAATTCTTTAATATCTTTCTTCAAATTTGGCCAATAAAAATGATTAAGAATTTTGTAATATGTTTTGTTAACACCTAAATGGCCTGCAAGAGGTGTTTCATGGGCTAGTCTGAGAATATCTAAACGATATGAATTTGATACCACAATCTGATACTTAACTGTCCACTCATCATCAGGTGACGCATCTGGTGGTCTCCATTTGCGCATAAGAATACCATTCTTACAAAAGTAACACACAGGCTCCTGAGTTACATCACACTCATCTACTGCCCTGTCAAATAACTTGGAAATGTCCTTGTCACTATGCTGTTCATTGACCAGCTGTGATTTTGAAATTTTGTCATTAGAACATTCCAATTTATTATCAAAATGTAGCTTATCAGCCTCATCATTAAAAAACAGGCAAGTGTCAGCCAAACAAACGTCGTCGATGACGTCATCTTTAAGTGACTTTTCATCTTTAAGTCTCCTTGGCCAATTTACTCATGGCTCGAATAATTGCACAAGCTGGATATAATTTCCTCTTCAACTGGATCCTTAATCTGATGCAAACAAGGCTTGTCAGTTACAATCGGATTAATCCCGACTTTATCTCCCGCAAGATCATTACCAAGTAGTAAATGAACACCCTCAAAAGGTAAACTACCTTTAATACCCACAGTAACAGGTCCAGAAATCAAGTCGGAAGACAGAAAAACGTTATGGAGTGGAATGGGTGTATAATTGTCAGAATCTACCCCTTTAATCAGGACATTACTGCCTGCAGATGAAGGATCAGAAAACGGCAGAATATTTGCCAACAAAAGAGACTGGGACGTACCTGTGTCTCGTAAAATCTTCACCGGAGTAGCGTTAGAAAAATCACTTGAAAGTGACACAAAACCATTGTGAATGAATGGTTCAAAAATCTCCATAACAGGCTTTGAAAAACTGTCAACCTTATCCTTGATAGAATTAACAGGAACAGTGTCCCTGTCCATCTTAACAACATGTGCACTATGCACATCACTAACCTGCTTGGGTACAAATCTCGAAGTGAGAAAACCACTAGGCTTTTGAAAAGCCTGATCTTGTCTTCTTTTCAATTTAAAACATTGAGCCAATAAATGACCATCTTTTTTGCAGTAGCTGCATACGGGAGGTTTATAATGAGAGTTAAAAGTGGATGATTGAGATTTTATGATTGACCTTTGACCTTTGTAACTAGGGCTGAATGTTCTAGGACTGGAGAAAGAACTGGATTTATTACCTGAGATATTAGACTGGAATGAACTTGGCTTAACAACATTGACAAATGATAATTTGTGTGTCAGAGCATACTCATCAGCAAATCTAGCTGCTTGATCCAAATTGTTGGCATTCTTTTCATCAAGAAATGTTCTAATATCACCATGGATACACCTTTTAAATTCCTCTACCAGCATAAGCTGTCTAAGGTTTTCAAATTGGTTATCAATTTTAACCGAAGCACACCATCTATCAAATAATTGTTCTTTTGAACGAGCGAATTCAACATGAGTCTGTGAGTTTTCTTTTTGACAACTACGAAACTTTTGTCTATAGGCTTCAGGAACCAATTCATAACCCTTAAGTATTAAATCTTTCACTAAATCATAATTTGATGCTTGCTCCATCGTCAATTGAGTGTAAATGTCCCTCGCCTTTCCAATCAAAACACTTTGAAGAAGTAAACTCCAATTCTCTTTTGGCCAGTTTAAATTTTCAGCAATTTTCTCAAAATGCAGAAAATATTTATCAACTTCTTTTTCCTGAAATGGTGGGACAAGACGAATTTGACGAGCCGCATCAAATCTTAATTGTGATTGTACAGGTACATGTGCAGGAATTGTTTGGGAGTGTAATTCCATATTCTTTAATTCTAATTGAAATTGTCTTTCTTCTCTTTCTCTTCTCTCTCTCTTTCTAACTTTTCTCTCTCTAACTCTAATGCTCTTTCTTTCTCTCTTTCTTCTTTTTCTAATCTTTCTCTCTCTAAGTTTTCCTCTTTCTCTAATCTCTTTAATTCCAACTGATGTTGCAATTCTAATTTCCTTATTTCCAAATCATCAGCTGTTTTCTCAGTTAAATCGAAATCACTTTCTTCCCAAAGTTGTTTACTAACAAAATGTTTAATAACGAGTTTCTTAATTTCTTGTTTTTTCCAAGATGTTTTAAAACTAATTTCCAAGAATTTACACAACCCAAACAAATCCTCTTTACGTAGCTCATTAAATTGCTCCTGACTAGGATTTAAAGCAAATTCTGCTGGTTCAAATGCCATGTTGTCAATATACAACTCCCTGACTTCACAAATCCAAACAATGTATCAATTAGAACTATGTAGCAAAGCTGGAATGTAAACAAAACTCACCCGGATCCAGGCCCCCAATTCTGTTACGTCGTATATAATTCCAGCAAAAACGCAACAGAAAACGTTTGTGAAGTCAATGATTAACAATTAAAAATATTTATTAACAACACTAAAATCAAATACAAAATTAAGTAAGGCTAATACAACAAACTAATATTCTTGATACAGTCTTACTGTTCACTGCTATAACCAGTGTATCCTTAAGTCTGTGCACATATAACTTCCAAGTCCGTGTGCCAAGTCCGTAATTTAACACTGCTCTGAGATCACGATAATGTCCTGCAATGTCCGTCGCGTGTGGATGGATGTATAACCTAAGGCAGCCGAAGTCCGTTCACAGGAAACCAGTCCAGTAATCCGTATCAAAGGTATGACTCCAATGCACCCAAATACCAGTGTGAAAATCTCTCCCCGATCATCGAATGTCACACTATTTATAGTCTATTGAGGAACTCTCGAACTTTCCGTCTCCCGGGCAACGAACGTAATTACGCAGTGGACACACGTCTGGAAATTTCCATCGGTCTCACAAATCAATCAAACTCAAGTCAACTTTTACTCCAGAAAGTTCGATAGATATTACAATGCTATGACAAGATATTTACTTGTAACTGACTAAGTCACGATTTCTAGAAATAGCGCACAATAACAGTATGGCGCAATAACAACAACAACACAGCGTTACAACAACAACACCGTGACAACGGTGATTGTATAATTGCCCTAATTAAAGCGATATCGGTCTGTAAATATATTACAGATATTCGAACCCCCAATATTATCATATGCTAATTGCAATCGAGTTCTGCGAGTTATAATTGAAACACACGTTTATATTCAGACCGAGTGATTTCTGTTATCCGATCACACCTGTTACCACAACACACACACACCTTCGCATTGACAGGTATTAAAATCAATACAATTATGTATCATGACCGCCTCTTATACAGCGAAATTATAATCGATATTTGCCGTACCAAATGTACGGTGTATTATCCAACACAAAATGTCGCTATATACCAATTACAATAACGCTTTTCGTGTAACCTAATATATGTTTTTAAATCCTTAACGTATAGATTCGGAGAATTTATTGCTATGAATCCGTATAAAAATATATATCGAAATATCACCTTTTGTAAAAGCGGTATGAAACCTAAAATATAGACTATTTAAACCATTAACGTATGAATTCGGAAGATTTATTTATAATACCATATGTAGATCTTTAATATATATATATATATATATATCCAGGTAAAATTATAACGCATATAATTTATTAATATCCAGACGCAATAATTTATACAAATAAAAATTGATGATGACGTATGACAGCGATCGGTGGATTTGGGAGGCAGAGGAGGCAATGTGCATTTGGGAGGCTTGAGTAAGGGCTCTAATACTCTTTCCCTACTACTAACACATCAATATCTTCACGGGGGAACAGTACAAGGGAGATAATCAGGGACTATTGTTTTGTTTTATAGAAATAAATCAATTTGTTCTGTAGATAACCGGCTTTTAATTCCATTTGAAACGAGTTCATTCGATAATACAAGAATTTTTTTTGTAGAATTTTGTCTTCATTCGAGTTACTGCGACAGCTTTTGTAATGTAATGTGGTAGG
>JAVTVY010016007.1:0-63140 GCA_036873755.1 Hanleya hanleyi
CGCCGGCCCTGCGCATATTACGCAGCGCGCCACCGGAGGTGGGCCGGGCCCTGGTGCGCGGGGTGGATCCCGACTTGGTACGGTGTTTGTGTGAAGTGGCGCATAATGTGTTAAAAGGCAATGTTCCGCTCAGTCCTCTGCAGAAAGGGAAATTGCAACGGCACAAGGCGGGTATCCGAACGTTGGTGAAGAAGACGGGGAGTGTCAAGAAAAAGAAACAGGTGTTACAGCGAGGTGAATTTCTCGGCGCACTCCTCGCACCCTTAGCCGCTACTGTACTGGGACCGTTACTAGGCTCCATCTTGGGACGCTAACGTCATGGAACATACGAAAAAAATGATGCTGGTGGAACCTCGACTGTTACAGAGTTTGTAATCACCCTATCCCGTGCCTGCCACAGTGCAACAACTCCAGTCTCTGGATGAAGAGATGAATAGTATACTCCAACGTCGACTACCCGATCACGAGAAAATTCAACTCTACCATCATACGCTGAACCGGTACCAGACGTTTATGGATCAGTATAGAGGGAGTAGTAGTAGTAGTAGTACACCACAACTACCACCGCCACAACCCACACTGACACCCCCGCCACCCTCACCTGAGCTGGAAGAGGAAGTGTTGGCCAGTGTGCCTAAAGCCTTCAAGACCAAGGCGCGTTTATTGTTGGACCGGGTGAAACAGAATGCCGATATGGGTTGGAACGCTGAAGGAAAACTGCTGATTCGAAACCAAGTGGTGCCGGGGTCTCATATGACCGATTTGATCAACGATATCGTACGTTCTCGCAAACACTCTAATCCACCGGGCTGGGAAGTCTTTGCTCAGGGATTAAAAGACACACACACCCCTCAAGAATTGGTAGGGAATCCTAACCGTTGGGCCTTTATGCAACAATCGACCCGACACCAACCACCACCACCACCACCACCACCACCCTCCTCTTCTTGGACCCCCATGTCACCGCCCAAAACACCACAACGACGACGGAGACCTACCCGATCTAAGTCACCGCGACGATCACAACGCCGAGGTAAGGCGCCCAAGGCCTGGGAACCCTACTAAGGGGCAACCCCTATAAAAACCCGATGCAGAAGGAAGAACAACTCAGTCGTCATGTTTTACCTGACGTTGCCCAGTAATAGTTCACTCGATGTGTTTCCTGACAACACCTTGGCCAAGTATGTCACTCAATTACCACAACCGTTACATTTACCGGGTCGGTGGAAATGTGGACTGGTAGATATTCAGTACCCTTACTCGTGGTACAACGTACGAGACAAAGAAGTATGGTACGAAGTGACGTACGAAGGCAAAGTAACCAAACTGACGCTCCCCGAAGGCCAATACGATACGCCCCAGAAGTTCATAGAGGGTCTGCTGTCCTTGTTGGAGTACAAGTCTCTACGGGAGGCCACGAATACTTCAAAACCCCTGAAAGTCTATCCCTTCAAGAATCACGTGTTCTTGACTGTCAACCCACACAACGACAAGGCCTGTATCCTGCTGAGCCCTAACGTGGTTGTGAAACTCAGTCCTACACTACAGCAAATGTTAGGTCTGCCTTACAGCGTGTACCCGAGGCCCGCCACCGACAACGGTGACGTTGTGATGGATATGAAAGTAGGCATGTACGGACTCTACGTCTACTCGGACGCAGTGGACAGCCATATTGTGGGCGATGTGAACACACCTCTGTTACGGGTGATGCCCATTAGCAAGTCGTATGACAATCAAGTCAACCAGAGTTTCAACCATATACTCTATCTGCCCGTACGACATACCGATATCAACACGATCATGGTGGATATAAGAGATGACACGGGACACCCGGTCGCATTCGAACGAGGGAAAGTGGTGCTGACACTTCATTTCCGACAAGCCCGTTCTCCTCACTTCGTATAATGTACGTGCCATACCAGTGCCATACGCCCAGCTATGCCGACTACTACAAGAAACAAACGGGAGGAGGCTTGCCCATCTTTAGCGGTGCACGCATGCAACGAGGTCACGGATTGGGAAACATACTGGGCAGCATTGTGAAAACGTTCTTACCCTTGGTGACACGAGGTGTTAAAGCGGTGGGCAAACAAGCGGTACGCAGTGGATTGTGCGTGGCCGGTGATGTGATGGGAGGCACAGCACCCCGACAAGCCTTGAAACGACGGGCTAAAGAAGCCGGTAGCGTCTTGATCGCCAAAGCCCTTAAAAGACAACCCCGGACACAGCGAAGAGTCATTCGACGTCCAACACACCGACGACGCACACCCCGGAGGACTAAGACCCAGAAGAAGAAGAAGAGTAGTAGGAGAGACATCTTCGCATAATGGCATTCATTCACTCCGTGTCGTGTCCGTCTACCAACAGTGAATTGGATTTGTGGACTATTCCACCCACCCAAACCAGTGTAGCCGAAGGACGTTGGGTAGAACATCGAACCCTGGCTAGCCTGACGGGGACGGGACCTGTGGAATTTACCATTGAAAACAAAGATACAGCCTACCTGGATTTAGCCCACACCTACTTGTACGTGAAAGCCAAAATAGTGGACGCAGCCGGGGCCGACCTAGGGGATGATGCGGTAGTAGGCCCAGTGAATCTTTGGCTGCAGTCCTTGTTCCAACAGGTGGATATGAGTCTGAGCGATAAACTCATCAGTACGTCGACCAATACGTACCCGTACCGAGCCTACATGGAGACGCTGTTGTCGTACGGTTCAGATGCCAAAAAATCCCACTTGCAAGCCGCGCTGTACTACAAGGATACACCCGGCTCCATGAATAGTACGCTCGTTGCCAATAATGGGTTGACCGCGCGCAAAAACTTGACAGTCGATAGCAAGTCCGTCGATATGATGGGGCGACTGCACGCCGATCTGTTCCGGCAAGACAGCTACATGATGAACGGTGTATCCATCAAGATCAAGTTGATCCGTTCCACACCTGCGTTCGCCTTGATGGCCGGTGGAGCGGCCCCCAATTACAAGATCATCCTAGAAGATGCATCCCTGTTTGTGCGTACGGTGGATTGGCAACAGGGGGTGTTGGTGAGTCACATGGAAGCCTTATCGAAAAAACCAGCCCTGTACCCCATCCGACGCGTACAGACCAATGTGTTCTCTGTGCCAGCCGGTACGATGATGGCCAATCGTGAAAATCTATTTCTAGGGGATCTCCCTAAACGTGTTACCATAGCGTGTGTGACCAACACGGCTTTCAATGGAGCGTGGGATGAGAATCCGTTCGCCTTTCAACATTTCAACCTGAACTTTTTGGCACTGCACGTGGCTGGCCATCAAATTCCAGCCCGACCATTACAACCGGATTTTGGTAACCAAAACTATGTGCGCAGCTACCTGAACCTGTATACAGCCACAGGGCAAAACAACCAGGACGAAGGAAATACCATCACTCGACGAGACTTTTACCGTGGGTACACGTTGTTCGCCTTCGACCTCACCCCCACCTTGGAACACGATCATCAACTGGCCTTGCTGAAGAAAGGAAACCTACGGTTGGAACTGCGTTTCGCCACCGCTCTAGCCCAGACCATTAATGTGATTTGCTACGCCGAGTTTGATAACGTCATCAGCGTGGATCAGCAAAGAAACGTGCTGTGTGACTACGCCAACTAGAGTCATGGATACAGAACAGCTGATGGGCATACTCCAGCGAGATCCTAAGATCCCCTTTCGAGGTGTGTTTTCACGCAATGTGTTTCCCACCCACTCCACCACCCCAGCAGCCTACATCCTGAATACAGACCCGGGGTCTCGACCCGGTGAACATTGGGTAGCTGTGTACGTGGACACCCTAGGCCAAGGCGACTACTTTGATTCCTACGGACTTGCACCCCTACATCCCGATTTGGTGAAATTCATGGACGTCTCTACTACAATGTGGCGTTGGAATACTCAAAGATTACAAGGACCCTTGAGTAGTGTGTGCGGACAGTACTGTGTGTTTTATCTCACTCACCGGAGTAGAGGGCATTCTATGCCAACCATCGTACACATGTTTGATGATTATTGTCAAGCCGAAGACCGTGATGTCCTCGTCTATGACTGGACGGCCTCTCGTTTTAATGTGCATGCTCCATTTCTCTGGTTAACTTAAATGCACTGCGCGCAGGCCACTTGTTTTTGTTTTGTTTTGTTTTTTTCACGTTATTGTTATGACGTTGTTGTTCTGACGTTCATTGATGTTCAATAAAAATTCATGAAAAAACACAAAAAATGATGGGGTTTGACTTATCTTTTTATTTAAGTCAACAAGAAGGGTTACACTATGTACAAATAGAATAGTAGTGGTATGGTTAAGGTGCAAAAAAGTTCTGTCAGGAGTAGGATTCGAACCTACGCCAGCATTTCGCCGACCAGCACTTAATACCGGCGCCTTAGACCACTCGGCCATCCTGACTTTTACAGTTTTTTAACTCGTGTATCAACAGTTATAGTTCGACATTGTTCACAAGTCCAAGTAAGTGGTGCTCACACCATCGGCCAACACTTTCCGTTTCGGGTAAAAGAAAGTAAAGGCGTCTCGTTGCTGAATGTACGTCCGCATCTGGTGGTCCACTACCCGAAATCCTCGGTTAGTGCCACTCGCACTGGCCTGGCTTTGCAGCACGTTCAAGTACAAGGCTTTGTCGATGTTGGGATCGCGCCGGCTCACCCCTTTGCAGCTAAACTTATTTTGGTCTCCCCCGTAACAGTAATACGTCTTGGAGGAGAGACCAATCATAGCATTCCCACTCCACTCCAGCTTGAAGAGGCCCGGCGTACGCTTATCGTACTGGTAATGGTCACGTCGAGGTAGCCACTGGTCCCGCTCCGCTTCATACTGGGTACGTAACTCCGGTTTCACCAGGGACTCCCAATCCGCATTAGACACGGCCATGTAGGCCGAGTCCGTATCCATCTCCATGAGTTGCCAGTCTGATGGATTAAAATACACACCCATAAAATCATACAGAAACTGCAGCATCCTCAGCTTGGCCACCTGGTATACCATACATCCAATCTGCAGGGGTAGGTTGTAACGGATAGTCTTCTTGGCTAAAGTGACTTCATAGGTGTCGCCATCGATGACCTCCACGGACCGAAACAGAGGAGAATTCACTTTTTTGCGGGCTTGGGCAGTAGTACAAATGTTCACGTTCACGTGCTTATCCTGGTTCGTGACCGTTTTTCCATAGTAACCATTGCCCGTCAACTTCCAAGATTCACCGATAATGGCCTTACTCGGGTCTTGATCACCTTGACGACGGGCCGACGTCACGATGTCGGCATTCTCCGCAAAACAGGCGTGGGGTACGTACTGTATCACTTGGTATATCTCGGTAATTTCCAAACCGTGGTTCATGTACCACTGCAGTAAGGGAGTGCCCAGCAAGATTTTCTCGGCCCACATACTACCAATCAACATCCGTCGAGGTTGAGGCAAACACTCGTGTTGCTCCGCATAGGCCCTCATGGTGTCCGCAATATCATCCCGACCCACCAGCGCGTTCTTAAAGATGGGAGGACGACTGGGCGAAGAGGGGCTTGAGAGTGTCGGGAACATGCAAATCACATTCGACAAAGCCGTAGAGGTCCCCCGAACGAATGGCGTCCAACATGTGTGGCAGACTCAGGAGTCGCCGACGACTCAACGGGTACTCGCGCTCTTTTAGGAAACGTCGTAAATGGGGCAGGGCCTGGCACATGGTGTGAAATTCACACTCCCACATTTCGATCAGCTGGTATCCTCTCTCTTTCACATAATCACCGTTCTCCACCACTTCTTCCCGTAATTCTTCCTGTGTTTTTTCACGTCGTTCGTTGAAGCGTCCAGCGCTGAAATGACATCCGTGACCGTGCCAATAGCAACCGTAAAATTGGAATACGGTCGGTGTCCTACCCACCAGGGCAAACCCATCGACGGGGAGTCGACGATCTCCTATGCGCTTCTCTGTGGCGTTGGTTTGGTGTCGTATAGTAATTCCCCGTCGATAGGCTTCCCAATCCAACCACTGATCAGCCAGATGCTTGTAGGGCGTGCGTTGCGGTGTAAAATGCCGACCTTCCACCAACCAACGTGTATAATGGCCACTGGGCATAGGTTGGGCCAGCGACCACAGGTACAAGGCATTGGCATCGAAACCGATGATCTTAGCACAGGGTTTTCCACTGGGGAGAGTAGTGACGTCCTTTTCGTGGTAACGGTGAAAAATAAGATTCGGTCCGCCCACAATGTTCTGCTTTAGACAATCATGCATGTCTGCATCTTTTTGCTGTATCAGCGAGAAGTACGTAGGACACGTCTGAAAAAGATGGCGAAGCGCCAGACCCGGTAAACTCAAGCACTCCTTGAAGATATCGACGTGCATCTCACGACGAAAGAGTTGAACCATTTTCTCGGCCGCTTCCAGGAAAGGAACCACATCTAGGTTATTATACCATATCAGGAAATCTCGCAAGGTCTGCATATGTTGATCGTGCCATACCTGCTGTAGTTCCCGGTACGTGTCTTCGGGACATTCCACTTGCTTCAAATTATCAAAGAACGCATCCCGGGGTGGCAACTGTGTTTCCGCCAAACAGTCGAGCGTCGATATATACGTGTAAGGGAACCTCCCTTTGGTTTGTGCACAGTCATACGCCTTCACCCACTGATCATAGCTATAATTAGGAGCTAAGTAGTTCCGTACATCCAGGAAATGGAGTGATGTGGTAGTCAGGGCCATATGATTATTGATCTTCTTCATGACGGACTTGAGGGTATTCGCCTGGGCCAAGTAGGGGTAAAGAAATTCCTTCACCATGTTCAAATCATAGCGTCCCGAGTTGAAACCTAGCACCGGTAACTGGCCTAGATATTGTAGGAAGCGCACTTTCAATTTCTCCGCATACGGTTTCGGTAAAGGCACATCCTGCGACTGCAGGGGCTGCGACTCGGGCTGCGACTCGGGCTCCGACTCGGACTCGGACTCTTCATCGTCACTAAACGCTACACCCGGTATAGGAATCCGATCGTCCAGTTGGTCCAGTACGTCCTGGAACTTGGACACCAATAGTTCTGTACTAGCCGCACTGACTTCCTCTAAATACTCCATCATGCGGGTGATCAACTCATGGGAATCCCCAGTGGACACGAAACATACCGGTGCAGCGTCATAGCCAGGTACGTTGCTCGAAATACTCACACTGAGAGGAATATGGCGCTGCGTCCACTGCGTTTTCGCTGAAAACATGTCCATGGGCTCCAACAGGGCCTCAAAATCGTAACACGCCCGGTAGGGGAAATAACGGTCCTGCTCCGGTATGATGAGACCCTCATCGGCCAGTTCCTGGAAAATAGTAGGCGTATTATGATACACACCACCCGGATATACTCGCTTGACACTGTTGTCACAGATTTTCTCGTGGCGATGTAAGTCGCAAGACTGTTTAAACACCCGATGGCATTGGGCACAACTGTAAGACTGGGCGTACTGGCTCATATTGTAGATCAGCGAAAAACGACTCACGCCATTGTCGTCGAACACATTGACTCATCGTAGCAGCATACCGTTCTGTTGAACGACGAACCAGTTCAGCCACAAATGTATCCTCCTCGCATTGTAATCGGTATACAAAGATATTGATGTTGAACAGTGTTTCCACGTCATCCAAATTCTTGAACGGAACTCCACGGAAGTGCCGCTTATCCAAGTCTTGCTGCTGTAAATACTGTTCCCAATAGACATTGGGCACTCTGTCACAACCCCGGGGATTACACTCGCCCACATGCACGGCCAAACACCGAAACAGACATTTCCGGTCTTTGTAGGGCCCATGTCGCCCTCCTGTTAATGCATACAGGCCGTGTCGATGAAGCAACCAAGGGGGTAGTAGTACAGGAGCACCGATAGGATGATCTCTAATTTTCGTGACGAAAAATGTGACGTTGGTCACCATTTCCACAAGCCATTGGGTATTGGGGCGTTGCAACCGGGCCCATTCCAATGGATCCAACGTAGTCAATTGGTCGATGAGTGGCTCGAGAGAAATCGCATCCGTCACCGTGAACGGCTGGTCAAACACATATTATTGCTGGGATAATAATACCGCACCTGGTCCGTCTCCTTGTGCCGTAAAATGTATCCGAATGTCATATTCAACTTGAACGCTGTCACCTGATCTGTGAAAATGTTCTCGGCATAGGTAGACAAATACGTGAGGTCCTGCAGTCGATAGTTATACAAGTCCAATAGACGACGGTCACGGTGAAAACAATGGCATATGGTAGCCCAGTGACGTCGATAAATGTCCCTGACTCGCTCGTCTTCAGGCAAGACTTCAACCGGAGGTGCTGCTGGGTCCCAGGGAAAATCTTCTCCACGTCTCATGCTTTCGTCTCATACAAGCGGGTAGGCAAGCAGGCAGGCAGGCAGACAGGCTGGACAGGCTGGACAGGCAGGCAGGCAGGCAGGCAGGCAGGCAGGCAGGCAGGCTGGTCAGGTGAGTCAGGCAGGTAGTGCAATGAATACACCCCACCCCTAAAAATCGCCTCCTTTTATACGTTTTTCTACAATCCGCCATTTTGAACCCACACCCACACCCACATCAGCCGCCATTTTGAACCCACACCCACACCCACATCAGCCGCCATTTTGAACCCACACCCACACCCACATCAGCCGCCATTTTGTCCCATCCCAACCCACATCAGCCGCCATTTTGTCCCATCCCAACCCACATCAGCCGCCATTTTGTCCCATCCCAACCCACAGCCGCCATTTTGGCCCATCCCAACCCACATCAGCCGCCATTTTGTCCCATCCCATCCCACATCAGCCGCCATTTTGTCCCATCCCATCCCACATCAGCCGCCATTTTGTCCCATCCCATCCCACGCCGCCATTTTGTCCCATCCCATCCCACATCAGCCGCCATTTTGTCCCATCCCATCCCACACTGGCCGACATGCCTTGATCACGTGATCACCATGTGATCAAGTTCCTCCTCAATCCTAAACAATGTGACGTCATTAAGTAGGTCAATGGGACTCAATTTCAGTAGACCCTACTACTAATGTACGGTTATGAATAGAATGTGAATAAATATAAGAATAACAACTTTTAGTACATGACAGATTAGCTCTACCTGGGACGAGTATAGAATTCGTGTATATTCGTTCCAGGCTCTACTGATTAGAGTATTATAGGAATGGCAGTTTAACCTTGTGATCGGCCACGTCGCCCTAAGTAAAAGCCATAAATTCCTTGGGAGGGAGGGGTTTTACACCCTGGCAATTATTAAATGAACATCCTACAAATAAGTTTTTATTATTTGTAGTGTTAAGCTCCAGCAAAATAGGTCATCGACTGTCATTATGACGCCCATGGATGTTCCAGCTAGTTACGTTCACTATGTTATGCTTGTATATTTTCACATACGGTGAGTATAAAATTCAATCTCAGACCGTGTTTCAAAAAAATTCATTACATTTATTTATTTTTCTTCCATCAAGGAGGATACCAAGGGATGGCGTGTAGTGCACCGTGGTATGGACTACCGCAATACAATTAGCTCAGCTGAGTGCATCAGCGGCTTTCTTGTCTTTCTGACTTTATAACAATAGAAGTGTGTACTAGTTATCTTGGCAGTATATTTCATTGAAAACGAACGGACCTTGTGATATAATGCGGGCTTATCTGATAAAATACCCACAACAACTCTGTGTGGCTTATTTACAGAAAACTGAATCTTGACCGAGAAGGAATTGTTACCACATCGCTTTTATGATTAAATAGGCACCTGATAGGCTACATGATTTTCCTCCTGCCTCTGCCACTGCCCATCTGTATCCTCCACTCTGTCAGGACAGGTCGAAAAACGTGTATTTTCGGCCATGTTTTGCAACATAGGATGAAAAACATGCAGCAAGGGGTGGAATGTCATGCCATGGTACACAAGGGACGGAGAACTGAATCTGCGGGGTGACTATGTATAAGAGCATATTAACCAATATACCGATATATATACTATATATATATACTGGTATATTTGATCGTTGTTAATTGGTATATTTGATCGTTGTTAATTGTTTTAAACTATAGTGCTTGTAAATCTATGAATTAGAAAAAAAGAGCCGTTTTTCCCCAATGAGATGAGACAAAAGAAGAAAAAAAATACTACCCGTGGAAATAAGTAAATAGAAACTGATCTTAAATCAAAGTACTTAAAGTACTGATGTCGGGTTTACTTGCATCAGAGGGGTTTATTAGTCCCATATTTGTGATCATTTAAGGGAGGAAAGGTGGTGTTCGCTTTACATAAGGAATCTTCCTCAAGCTGTTCGGTTTGTAGGGCCAAACTTTCACTTTTATCAAAATGATATGAAATGGACCATTTTGTACAGCCTATACATGCTGAATTACAAGACACGAAATAATGAAGGGCTGCAGATGCGCGAAAACGGATTTATGGCGCACCATAGGTTCATTGGCTTATTTTCGTATTTTTATGCACTTTTCGGTGCAGATTTTCTTTTTGTTACAAAAATAGGACACCTTTATCCAAAACCAATTTGAGCAACAAATAATTCTGAAATATTCAGTCTAAATAAGCTGTGTGTATCAAAAATGCATTGAAGACGATTCCCTATATCTAAAGCTAACACTTTGTGATCTTACAACAAAAGTTCCACGGATCGGTTGTCGATGGATCATGAAGAATGGCGTGACCGCAATATAGAAGGTTTTTGTGGATACATCTCTATATAGGATGTGTATGCACATTTTTATCTAGAGCATAAAACTTCGACTTTTGTAAAATGTGGATACGCATCCTATATAAGAGATGCATCCACATTGTATCCACTTTTATATAATTTCCATACTTATTTAATCTGTGAGAAAATGAATCTACTAAAAGTACATCCAGACAAGAAAATCTTCAGACGTCGCAATCTCGTTCAGAAAATTCGCTATTCTCCTACTCCACGATCATTTTTTTAACAACTCTTGATTATAAAACAAGATACTGTCATACTCATAGTGTTATTTTAAATGCTAAATAATCACGGTTTTACAGAAATGCCTTTAAATTCATATGGATTGGAAAGAAAAACTATAAATCTAGAAAACGAGCTGACCTTATTTAGTTTCATTGAATTCGTATGTCGTGTAAAAAGTTTACTGATTGGTTGAATAACGTGTGGGTGGAGCCAATATGTACTGTCCAGCCAATCAAATTCACGATTACTTGTACTCTGGGAAATTCAGACTTGGGATGAAAGTTCAGCATTGACGGGATCGAAATATCGTATCTATTTCTCATCCATACCAGCAGATATATTATTCATTGTAACCATAATCAGATATGTAAAAGAGTTTTGTGCAAAAGTGCCAGTCGTTCCTATTTCGTTTTGTTGAAGAAGATCGACGGAGAAGACACGTCAGATACTTGAAAAAATAACGAAATCTGTCCCAAAAACTTTCGCCAAAATTTCTGCCAGAGTTTTGTCGCAATTTTATTCAGTTCTCATGCTGATAATTGATCAAGTAAGGTGAAAGTAAAAATGTGGATACATCACCAAAAAATCGTGTGTATCCACAATTTGGAAATTTCTTGTTTTCGGTGATTTTAAAATGTGGATACGCATACATCATTTGTATCCACAAAAACTCGCTACGTGGTTACGCATGGAGAATGACTACGGCGCACCCTTCCCGCCGTAACAAATGATACCGGATAAAATAGATTGGAAAGGCAAATTTTAAAGGAAATTGTAAAGATAAAAATTACTGCGATAATGTACCAATTATCACGTTCAATGCACAAGCTACCGTGCATTGGACATGTGTATATGACTGTCAGACAGAAGTACGGTATTTTTTATGAATGCTGTAAGGGGCATCAAATGAGAACAGTCTCCTGGCAGGAGATCAAAACTACACATGTGCAGAAGAAAAAAGAAAAACTGAAGAGTGATACTAATGTAGGGTTTACCCTTGGTAAACCCGACAAAAATGGGTCAAGGTCAGTCATCTTCAACTTATTTCTGGATCATCACCAGCTGCATACATACAATTATTTGGAAAGCCTGGCTATAATTCGTCAAGATAGAGCATAATGGTCCGTGTAACCTTGCACAATTCAATTTTCGTTTTTTGCTTTTGGTTTCTCAAAATCAAAAATTGAAATTTGACCGTCAATTTTCAATTTTCGTTTTTCGGTTTCGGTTTCTCAAAATCAAAAATTGAAATTTGACATTCAATTTTCGATTTTCATTTTTCGTTTTACTTCGCGCAAAAATGAAAATCAAATATTGAAAATTGCCTCGATTTGTCTGTTTTTCGTTTTTTGGTTTTAACTTTGACGCGTCAATGTTAACTGCGCACGCGCAAGGCTTATGATGTCACTTTCGGTCCGCGGAGTAGTATGGAAAGCGCAAATCGAATTGTTTAGGCAGGTGTGGAGCATAATATGGAAAACCAGTAGGGGGAAAGTTTTGCGAGTTCCATTACACTATAGATCCCTGGAGGTTGGCATTCGACCTAGATTATAATGGGCCAACTGCGCATGTGCAGAAGCGAGTAGGCATTCGTGCAGCAGGTGTGATGCATTATATGGAGAACAACAGAGGTGATACACACGGTAGTTTCATTAAAGTATGATAGTATAATAAATACGTGGATACCCTAATCATAAGCCCCAAAGGAACTTCCCGCTTCGATGCGTTTGACATCCGTACTTAGAGCGTTGAAGCGTTTTTGACGCTGAACGTTGATGGGCATCTGAACGCTCCAACGATCCAGGTCCCAAAAATAGGGAATGGAGATTGGACCTGAAGCGTTGAAGCATTCAGACGTCTGGCATCAAACGTGGCGATTGTGTGCTTGTTTGAAATGGTGGTTTACGGGCCGCTTATGCGGATTTCGTGGCCCATTACCGCGATGCTTACGCTTATTGGTATTACATCTTTGTTGGTATCTTTATAAATACTATATTTCAAATCAATAACAAATAGCGGTTATGTGCATGAATGCTGTTAGCTTATGTAGCGCTCTAAACATCTATTTTTAGAAATGAGAAAATCTAAGACTGCGTCCTGATTGGTTCAGGCCTCAATGCCAATAACCAATGAGAACAGCGGGATGCCACCTATCCAGACCTGTCTGGTGCATCTTCACAAGTCCAGGTAAATCGTGAATCCTCGCACAGGGTTTACCTGAACATTTTTGATGATTCGAGTGAGTTTTTGAGTCGTTGCCTCATTCTCGAACATTTTATCCCAGAGGTTATTTTGAATTAGCATGTCGGCACCCCAAGCCGGCGGTTTTTGCTTTGACTCACTATGTCGATTTCAGTCTGACATCAAAGTTATACCAGCGATGTCACATCTCAAACAGTGCAGCAAGCGGATTGTCGTAATGAGCTAGCTGAGCCTGTTCAATAATTGGTTTGATTCAGAGGATACCCCTTGATCTTTTTTTTTATCCAGAACTACCGTGAGCAACTAATCAAGGCAATGTATAGATACCCTAACAAATCGATCAATACTCACTCACGCGCCACACCTTTTATACGACACGATTTGTGTTTTCTATTCTACTTGGCGTACCGGAAGTGACATCATAACTCGTCCACGTGCGAACTTAACATTGATATCAAAACGAAAAACGGACAAGTCGAGGCAATTTTCAATATTTGATTTTCATTTTTGCGCGAAGCAAAACGAAAAACGAAAATTGAAAATTGACTGTCAAATATCAATTTTCGTTTTTTGTTTTTGGTTTCTCAAAATCAAAAATTGAAATTTGACGGTCAAATTTCAATTTTTGATTCTGAGATCACAAAAACAAAAAACGAAAATTGAAAATTGACGGTCAAATTTCAATTTTTGATTTTGAGATTACAGAGACATAAAACGAAAATTGAAAATTGACTGTCAAATTTCAATTTTTGATTTTGAGAAACCAAAAACGAAAAACGAAAATTGAACTGTGCAAGGTTACACGGACCCATAATAAACAGTGAATGGCCTTGTAAAAATAGGTCAATGTCAGTCATCTTGGGTAGGCGTCAAGTTCATCATCAGTTACATGTGTAACATGAATTTTGATACCCCAACTATAATAATTCAAAAAATATTGCAGAAACTAGAATTTAACCTTCTAAATTAAGTCAAGGTCAGTTATTATCCATAGGCTTTCTACGAAGCAAACTTTGAAAACATATATTGTTCCAGGGTTAACATCAGATAGTCCTGAATTATAAAACGTAGTACAAACCGCACCCCCCTCCATCCCCCAACGTCACGAAAGGAACAAGATATCTATACTATCAATATAGCGAATGGGAAGGCATGTCTTTCAGTCATATGTTTCTCTTTAAAATAATTTTTTGTGCATAATTTTTTTCTCGATCGAAGTGGATATCTATCGACATAGTTGACTCTACACATCGCAAGCTCAGTTGTGATGCTATGGGCAGTCATGTCGACCCTTTTTATCGCTTTGTGATGTCAGGGCCCGTTGAAATGTTTTAGGGCTTCCACAGATCTCCACAATCCATGACTTGTACAACCTTCAAGTTAATCCTTTAACAATGAGGCTTCACCGCTCCATTGAGACAGTGGTTCGTTAACTCACTCTCCTATAGCATTGAGACAGTGGTTCGTACAGTGGTTCGTTAACTCACTCTCCTGTAGCTGCTTACATGGACGTTTTTGTTAATCATTGATAATTGGTGTAAATATGAGAACTATGGATCAAATTATCCTACTATTCCAAGAAATGACCATTATGCTTACATTTCTGATGTATATTTTCAGGTCGAAAATAGTCCAGTTATCATTGATTACAAATATTCCCTAAGTTAGAGAGATAAGAAAGAGACTGGGTAAACGAACCAGGGTGAACCTGCCGGTGCTAACGACCGGGCTTCATTAACTTGAATGTTGTGCAAGTCAGGGATTGTGACAGTATATGAGTTGCGACAGTACACGAGCGGATGATGTGTATACATGAATGGATGCCTAATGCTGACCTGTCATCGTCGTTCACGTTTAAGTTTTATTGGGCGTGGTCGGGCACGTGTTGATGAACTATACCTGATGCTGCTGGTACGATATTTACTCATTTATTTGTTATGTTAATCTTTGTATATCTCCATACATAAGAACGCTAATTATTCTTATTTCCAATTTTCAGATTGTGAATATTTATTTTTATCTCCGTCATCATGCATAGAAAGGCCAAAATCAAATTTTAACCTATGGTGAACATGTCCGTGCATGGAATGTATGCGTATACCTGTTGACACTTTAATGTTTGATTTAGGTGACCCTTCAATTTATCACGTGGAAAAATGTATTTTTAGGGCCCCAAGTACTCTCTTGACATCAATTCAGTATTTAATCTCTTTGAAAGCTGAAGTTAAGTAAAACATCGTCGGATTTGGGCAAATTTGTTAATCTATAAATATTTTCAATTTGAATATTCCCGTTCCCCGAGTCCCTCCGCCCAAATTGCCGGACATTTAGAAACCATTTATTTTATGTGACGTTAAACGATGGTCTGATTAAATAATAATTAAGGTCATAATAATTAAGGTCTTATTTTAATCAGACAGGTGTATCGGGTTCTCCCAGTTGGATGTTCAACATCAGGGACATGCAAGAGCAAGTCACCGTGCTCTCTGGAGCCGATCGATTTACCTCTCTGCCTCACGATATGTATGGATGGATCGCAGTGGTATGATCCACACTAATAATATGTCTGGCCACGTTTGTAACCTCGCGAGGGTATAGGCATGTACTGGCGAGGTATTCGGTTTCCAGATCCCCATGTATTGACAACCGGCACATTAGTCAATGAACGGACTGTAGAATATATAGTAAAATCGGAGGGATAGACTACACATCGAGGTGGTCGATAATACAACTGAAACCAGGTGTGTAACGGTGATTCCACCCCCGCAACGGCTGGATATTGAACAAATAACATCGGATTAAAGAACAGATTTACTAAATTTATCTTTAATTCAAACAGCAGGGAAAGAAAAATAAATATTAAAAAAAAAGTACCCGGTATGTTTCAATTGAAAAAAAGATAATCATACAATTTTTTTAAACATTACCGTGTACAATGTAATTTGTAACAAACATGTTTGCAGTCATACCTATGTTAATTTGTGCACAACTGTAATACATCAATACTTTCGTCGACATTCCTTGTACAGTGTACTTTCGTCGACATTACCGTGTACAACGTAATTTGTAACAAACATTTTTGCAGTCATATCTATGTTAATTTGTGCACAACTGTAATACATCAATACTTTCGTCGACATTCCTTGTTACCACAAATGAAGAGTTACTTAATGTAAATTGTATACCTCTGTTTAATTATAGTTTCACGGTCCGACACTTTGCCAGAGACAACCTTTCTCTTGGTCATGTATACGCTTCAATTTCAAGCACATGCATTTTTACCCGATCAATGTTTATAGTACCGGTAATCTTCTCGAACTCTTGCAATGTGACGTAATGAACAAAAGGGTCATTAATCCGACTCCATGCCGGGAAGATTAAACCATTGACAGGATATCATTTTAATATGAAATGTTTTAAAGTAGCACTGTATGGTGCTGTGTACCTTGATGATATACCGTTCAACTGTTTTCAATCTGATTAAAACTCAGACTTAATAACCGCTCCTCTATCGGACATGTCGCTAAATTAGACAAGCGGTTATTAAGTCTGAGTGCAGATTGATCTGTTTCTCACTGTAGTCGATTTTGCTACGTGTATATGAACCAAAGCCTTAGATATGTATAATTTGTTTCAGACACGCGTTTATGAAATCGAAGCAGGAATTGTACATAGATCGGGAAGTTCGATATTTCTCATAGGCCTACTCATCTGGATTAAAATTTGCAAAAATTTTGATATCGCGATATTGAATTCTAGTCAATGAATTTACTGTATTCACTGTCATTGTGTGAATGGATTCGGAAAGCCCTGCCAAATTTGGACCACGGCATTTGACTTGACATGGTTCACGCAGATCGGACCACGGCTATCTGACGTATTGTTCCTTTTAGTGGCATGTAGAAGTTGGGTAGTAGATAAATAAATAAATTGCTTATTGCCGTGCTGAATAAACTAGAAGTTGTTATCCATAAGCTATTTGTTTATTTATCTTACGTATTTCTGATTTAACGGTTCATTTTAACTTCGTATCTTGTCTGAATAGTACATAAAATCAAACATTAGATTTTTTCCAGAATTTTGGGTCAATATTTGCACACTGTGTAATGTGTAAAACGATATATACACACGTATAGCTCAACAACTCGTCACTATGACTTCTCAAGATCGCATGATTGCGCGGTCACCGCATACTTATGTCAAGCCATCGGTGTCATAACGTCTGGTTTAATCACGCTTGGAGTTCTGTTTTCCATGAGTGGAATTGTGGCCAATAAGTACGTATAGGGTCCTACCCGGAAAATAACAGATGTATACCTCTTCTATAGTTGATTGGATTTATGCTATGCAGACACAAGTTTGGATTTCAGAAAGTATACATTCAAACATCAGCGCTTTTGGGAGAAGCGAACCAAGGGTATAGTTACGAATCGGTGCACCTTAAAAGCGTTATTTCTTTCACATTAAGTCAATGTCAATCTCAGATTGATTAAAGTCACCTTACAAATAAAGCAATAAGATTCAGACTAACCTTATCCTTTTTTGGGACCTCTCCAGGGTGTAATATCGGCGCCCTTAATATTGTTCTTACCCCTCAAGCTAGGGGCTGAAACTTATTAAAAAGGCAAAAAGAAAAATCCAAAATGGCCACTTCAATGACGTCACAGTGACATAATTTTGCAAAAAACGAAGAGTGTCGGCCCTTACTTGTTTGTCGTTCGGGAGATAGAGTAAAATGTCTGAAAGTAGGGAGAGGAGAGGTCCCATGCCTCGTAGGATTAAAAACTGCAATATATGGAAACATGGGAACAAATATATTTCTTAAGAGCAGTAACTATGAAATTATGGTCTTGCCCTGGTTATAAATTAATTATATTTGAAGGGAGTGCATTCTTGAAGAGAGCCGTGTAAACTCACATGGAAGAACACTCGCGGGACTAGAATGTATGCGAGTGGTACAAACCTGTAATTCCCAATTCAATTAATTTTCAGAATATATCACACATGCAAGTGAATTCCGACAGGTGGTAATTCCCTGTCTTATAATGACACGTGATTTAACCAGTGAATGGAATTTCAAGAGATGTTAATCAGATGTTATGGTACCAATGGCCTGCCATACAGACTATACCCCTTCAGTTCAAATTGACATTTTTACGTGAATGAGGACGAGATAACCTTATTTTTGGTGCTTGTAAATAAATATACCCAATGAGTCAACTGTCTGACTTTGCGGCCTTGAAAAGGTCCACAATGTCATGTGACGAACTAGGTATACCGATGACTGATGTGGTCGCATGGAATCAACACATCTGGATCACGAATATGACATGTCATTTAAATAAACATAGTATCGAGTCGATGACCAAGTGTTCGGTCATTTTTGTTGAAGCGCAAGATACGTTTCCACATAGCTCTTTCACATGATCGCCGATTTACGAATTTGGGAATGTAGGCTCGTTAATACGCGTGACAAAATTGAACAGTATGATCACGCACGGGCCTCTTATGCCTACATAGGTCCTCATCTGTTATTAGCTCTTATTAGTATTGCAAACATGAGCAGTGTGACTAACGTCACAGGACCTACGAAGTACAGTAGGCATTAGGACTCGAACGCGAACTGAACTCTTGGAAATCCCCACCCCCAGTTGAAATCCTGCCTATATTAAGATGGGCACCGCCCAAGTCAGAATCGCCAGTGATTTTCATCAAAAATCACCAGAAATTTTCATCAAAAGTAGGTCAGCTCAGAACTTGTTGGTAACAGTCTCCTAATGCGCCTTCATTCCAAAAATAAATAACGATCGCCGATTTAATTTTACAATTTTTTAACTAAAGGAAACAGATTGAATAATAAAACTCCGTGGCAGTGATTCTGTATCCCTTAATCAAGGAATCAAAATGGATCAAGATTTGAAATGACAAGAAAAATTTAGACATAATTACACATGTAATGTTTTTGTTTAAATTATATCCGAGTGTGATATATAGTCAATATTCAAGAAGTACAAAAAAAACGAGAAGTACGTGCTCAAATTTTCACATCATGATCAAAGTTACTTTATCCAGTTAAATTCTACCCAAAGAAAATAAATTAAGACCCTTTAAACATGCCGTCAATGCCAGATGTTGAGTTTTATACAGCTGTAGATCAGGGCTCTGGGTGCATATATCATGTTTCCATACACTTGATGCACACAACAGCGGCAAAAACAAAGCCTCCTTGAACAACCTATCTTTATACAGGAAATTCTTAACTCAGAAAATACCATTCTCTCTCAAAAGAAAACAATTTACGCCAGGAAGGCCTTTTTTATTAAGCTAATTTTGTTAGGTAGGGGCCTACTTGGATTCAATAATTGTCACGAAATTTCTTTGGTTATATCTTAATTGCAACCATGTTTGTTCCTCATGCTTGAGGTATGTACATGTATAACACACTTTCATTTGAGAGTCCAGACATTCCACCATTCATGTGAACAAATTGTACTAAACATGGAATAATTAAATTCACACTACCCATTTCTACAGTATCAGTACTATGTTACTATCTGTAGCAGTTGAAACCCAGTAAAACTTAAACAATTAAAACCAGTAAAGAAATTTGTCTGTTGAATAACAGAAAATATTTGAATGAGTAAACTACTAAACAACTTACATGATACCAACAAAATGTCCCAACACAAGCTGATAAATTCCTTGGGTGGCTTGCAGGATGGCTTTGTTTCACCCTCAGTAAACTTTTATCATTGTTGCTCACAGGCTAATCTGAAGGATGATACCAGATCTTTCTTTGTTCTGCTGGGTTATTGCACCAGGCTGACTTAATTGGTTGATGTAGGATATTTCACCATCAGTGGCAATTTGACCTAAATTTGAAGCCTGATCTGTGATGAAATGTTTGGATGTGAAATAGGATACACGTTAAAGGCCACAGTTTACATATATCTATAACAATATACTGAATTGTGTGTATTAAGAATGGCAAGTTGGTAATAGCAGTGTAGATAAATGCACTAACAAATGATGGAAAATTAGCATTTCCTATTTCATTATCCCATCACGTTTTGTACTGTGTTATATATACAGTGAAACATACAGCCAAGGGTTCCCAATGGGCATGACAGTGCACTCGCTGAGCTATCAATAAATAATTAAAAAAATAATTATAAATCAAATTTTCATCAGAATTCGGTCAGCTCAGAACTTGCTGGTAACAATGCCCTAATGCACGTTCGTGCCAAAAAGGTTCTAATGTCAATGGTTCTCCTTATTTTGCCGACGAAAGGACTCGGATGGACTGACTGACTGCCTGACTGACTCACTCATTACCGGACAATTTGCGATCTGTAGCCTACTTCGTAGGAATTTGACCGCTTTTAGTCACTTCGGTCCGGTTCAATATCAGGTTCAGGTTCAGTATCACCGGAAGTGACGTAATCACCGGAACCTTGACATTAGCAGAAATAATGTAACACAAGATCAGTTTAGTTCAGGTTCAATATCAGGGTGCAGTTTTGGGAGTAAAATCCAGTTTACGATCAAGGTCTCGACCAATTAGAATCAACTATGCAACCGCCATGTTTGATGACGTAGGTATAATTTGTAAAGAAGTGTCGCTCTGTTTAGTTCCGTGATATATAAACGAGTTTGATAATAATACATGGCAGTGTGACTAACGTCACAGGACCTACGAAGTACAGTAGGCATTAGGACTCGAACGCGAACTGAACTCTTGGAAATCCCCACCCCCAGTTGAAATCCTGCCTATATTAAGATGGGCACCGCCCAAGTCAGAATCGCCAGTGATTTTCATCAAAAATCACCAGAAATTTCATCAAAAGTAGGTCAGCTCAGAACTTGTTGGTAACAGTCTCCTAATGCGCCTTCATTCCAAAATAAATAACGATCGCCGATTTAATTTTACAATTTTTTAATTAAAGGAAACAGATTGAATAATATAGGTTCAGTAGATTTCAAGCTTTACGTGTGAAAATACATTTACATCTCTTTAATGGTTTTCAGTGCCCTTGTACAGGATCAAACAACTTTTTGAATCACATTATTTTCCCAACAATACAACAAATTTTTATATATAGTACTATAGTAGAAAGGTAGCATTTATGTAGTTTACGGTAATTCAACTCAAGACCAAACCTTCTATGCACAAGATAATAATGATTCTATGTCATTCTCCTGAGCATAACCGGTACAAAGACGAATAAATAGCGTCTCTACATCACGTTGTTATCTAGATATATGAGACAACACATTTTGGGCATCGGCAATCTGATGAATGTACTATTCCGGTTTTCTTGTTTCACATTATATTCTATGGCGGTTGATCGGTGATTTTCTTCATTGATAAACGTTAAACCACCTCAGCTTCGTTGTGTGAATCGGAATTGCTGTGACATACCAACACACTCCGTGGCAGTGATTCTGTATCCCCTAATCAAGGAATCAAAATGGATCAAGATTTGAAATGACAAGAGAAATTTAGACATATTTTGTTTACACATGTAATTTTTTGTTCAAATTATATCCAAGTGTGATATATAGTCAATATTCAAGAGGTACAAAAAAAACCCAAAGTATGTCCTCATATTTTCACATCCATGCCAAGAAATACTGCATTGAAAGGGTCCATTTAGCCTACCCTGTTTTATCGCTCTAATCAGCAAATGGCGGGGTCATATTTCTGCTGTCAAAATTGTATTTCCCTCCAAAGTCTTAACCCTTGAATCCAAGTCGCACACTCTCTGTTTAATAGGGCCATGTGGCATACAGTGGAAAGGGGATCAATGACAGGGTATTTTTAGCAGCAGTGGGTAATTTGACCTGAATGTGGTCAATGATGAAGTGTTTGGATGTGAAATAGGACACACGTTAAAGGCTACAGTATACATTTATCTATAACAATATACTGAAGTGTTAATTATAAATCTAATTTTAATCAGAATTATTTCAGATCAGAACTTGCTAGTAACAATGCCCTAATGCACGTTTATGCCAAAAATCAAGGTTCTAATGTCAACGGTTCTCCTTATTTTGCCGACGAAAGGATTTGGATGGACTGACTGACTGTCTGACTGACTGACTCATTACCGGACAATTTGCGATCTGTAGGAATAATCCCATCATATCGATACCCCGCTTGGAGACTTTACGTACCTCGAGGATAACCGGTTCAGAGTGACAACCAGAAGCGTTGTAGGGTTGCCTTGTAAGGAAAACAATTGAAGGGAATCCCTCAATAATACCATGGCAACGTCAATAAGCACATATTTTAAAACTATAACTGTATCGACTAGACTACATATTCTCAGAGAAACCGTCGAAATTACAACACATATAAGGGAAGTAGGAAGAGGTGCCGACATACTGGCAGAGCCACATGACTTCACAGTCAATAGTCTTCCGGTTAACCTATTCTAAAGCACATACCAGAAATCTAACGATTCGTGATATGTGTTGTATCTCAGGTACGCTTTTATTGTACCTGTTCACGTGGCAACTTGGATGATATGACCACACGGCCCCTATAGCACCGGCATAAGCGGTATTAGATACAAATCTAGAGAGCTATGATGGAAATGCTCTGACAACTCGTATATTGGTAATTGGTATGGTGGCCGATAAGGGACATCGCTGCATTGTTTCAGGTATGTGGTTTGGTAACACGAAGGCAGGATGCGAAGCGCGAAGTCCAAGCACGAAGGCAGGATGCGAAGCGCGAAGGCAGGATGCGAAGCGCGAAGTTCAAACACGAAGGCAGGATGCGAAGCGCGAAGGCAGGATGCGAAGCGCGAAGTTCAAACACGAAGGCAGGATGCGAAGCGCGAAGGCAGGATGCGAAGTGCGCGAAAGTCCAAACACGAAGGCAGGATGCGAAGCGCGAAGTCGTGTTTGGACTTCGCGCTTCGCATCCTGCCTTCGCGCTTCGCATCCTGCCTTCGCGCTTCGCATCCTGCCTTCGCACTTCGCATCCTGCCTTCACACTTCGCATCCTGCCTTCGTGTTTGGACTTCGCGCTTCGCATCCTGCCTTCGCGCTTCGCATCCTGCCTTCGTGTTACCAAACCACATACCTAGCGATGTCCCTTATCGGCCACCATAAATTGGTGAACTGTTTCGCTGTGACAGCTCGTACATTGGAGATTGGTGAGCTGTATCGTCGTCAGATGAAAATGACAGCATTTAACACAAAACATTAGTCTGTAAGGCCCGACGTCGACCCAGCATCAACTTCCCACAAATGCCAAGCATCACATCGTCGTTACTAAATCTCTAGCTTCACCATGATGTGGAAAGACGATTACGTTTGCGACGTTGATAAGTGGGTCAAAATTTACCTGGTCAACTCTTTCTTGAGACAAGAAGCTTACGACAGAGAGAGACTTGCCCAAACTGCAAAATTTCATACTACAGTGAAGGACATCGATACGAGTTGTCCAACTAACAATCCTCATGTACAGGAGGTTAAAACGATGACGATTGTATCCATGTCCCAAATTCAACAAGTTGAAGAGCGGGCTAAATCAGAACTTGAAAGCGTCAGAAAGCCTTATTCAAGCGGAAAAGGCCACCCATCAAGGCAGAAATCTATGAAAGATGGAGGATTAGGCATTTATACAGGAGGTTAAAACGATGACGATTGTATCCATGTCCCAAATTCAACAAGTTGGACAGCTGGCTAAATCAGAACTTGAAAGCGTCAGAAAGCCTTATTCAAGCGGAAAAGGCCACCCATCAAGACAGAAATCTATGAAAGATGGAGGATTAGGCATTTATTAATATTGAGATATTTAAGGTTGGTTTTTATAATCTGTATCAAAACATCGTCTTGAACTGGTGACCGTATGACATTGGAGAACCGTATAGCCGTACAAGGGATTTCTGGAGGGATGCTTGAAGGGATGCTTGATGAGAGGGAGAAAGGGAGGGATGTTTGATTGATTGGAGAGAGGGAGGGATGAAATCTTGAAGGGATATTTGATTGATTGGAGGGATGGAATGTTTGAATGAATAGAGGGAGGGTAGCTTGAAGGGAATATTATAAAAGCGGTAGTCAATGATATTTGAATTAGTGTATATCTTAGTATGGATGTGTCAACATGCCCAAGGCATTCCCATGATCTGTCGGGAAATGTTTACACGTCATGATAGTATGCTGAAACACGTTTAGTACAAAAGCATATCTCGCCCAGTAGCATTTGCTAGATCCTGTGTGAAAAGGTGACGATTTTAATCAACGTCACAATACATTATTGCAGAAAACTGATCAAACATGGCTATAGCACCAAGTCCCTCCACTCAGAGTTTCTCAAATTTTGCGATAGATGTCTCAATCTGATAGCAAAATATACGAACGTAACGTGCAAGATCTCTAGCCTACCCCTGGGTTAGGAGCCATATGAACCCCATGTACTTCAAGATCCCCATGTTCTTCATATGAACAGTCACATTCAAAGCACGATGCAAATAAGAGCATCAGAGCATGCCTTCGCTATATGACAGTCAACTGTCCAACAGGTTTTGGAAAGACATCATGGGTCATAATTTTTTCAGAGTGTGCTAATACTGACCCCTCTCCAACACGCATCGTATGGTGTTACAGAGTCAGCTTTTGAAACTTCAAGTTTGAAAATGTAAGCATTCTTCCCGGCATACCTCCTGACATCGCCAAGCGTATTACTTCGATCCCACCCGAAAAACGTTATCATCCTTAATTATCTGATGAGTGAAATAAAGCAAGAGAAAAAATCGCCGACATATTTACCAAAGGGTTAGATCTGTCCATTTTCCTCAAGGCACGACATCTCGAGTTATCACACTAATCTGCCAGTACTTCGTTCTATTCAATAATCCTGTTGAGAGACAGCAAATGCTGACGTTCGGACGACGAATCTTCCATCGAAATATGGTATATTATGGGAAAATTTCTCGAAACTATGAGCGAATTTCCTCGACTTGAAGCCATATAAAGCGGAAAATGACAAACTTGTTACAAATGTAAAACCCGACGACGACGAATTTACACATAGACAACGTCAGCAACTACTACAACTATACGTTCCTGCATAAATATATAATCAGATAGGTTTCTCAACACAACGTCAATCGCTAACAATTCCGATCCCACACATGGTACATAATCAAGTCTCAACATGGGGTTCCATGAATCGAGAGGGGCAGATCATGCAGTGCATATAGGCAAGGGACTATATACAAAGTACATCCCTATATACCAAAGAAAATACCTTTATAAGAGAATTTTACGTAAAACCTATTACAATCAAGTGATGAATTGGAAAACCCTACAAAGCAGTTACATTCAAAAAGAAATTTATGAAACAACCAATCGTAAACACGAGCGCATCAGGTGCGGAAAGGTCTATTTGATAAGTTGACGGAGAGGGATAGTAATGTGTTCCTGACGATGGCATGATCACAGCCGAAATATAGAAAATTATATTCGAATGACTTCCATTTTCGAAGTTACTCTCATCCTAGTTTAGGGATGGCAGAATTATCTTTCATGATGAGTGAAACGATTATGTTGAGAGCATTGATTCAAGAAACGCAAGAACACCGTGTATAACCCTGTCCGCCTGGGATTTATTTTTGACGAGCCATCTGTGCCCATTTATGATGTGATCGCACCGAGTCGACACGTGTGCTGAGATGGAGGTTGAGCATTTACAATTTTTTGCCTGTTACACATCACTTTATGGAATAAACTGAATGAGGTAATGTTTTAAGGCCCATTCTCACGGTGCGATTTGTAGTAACAACTTGTATAATGCAACTCAGTTGCATCGTGAGAACACTCGTATGATTTTAGTCGCATGCTACAAGTCGTATGAAATAGAACAGGTCCTATTTCATGCGATTAGTTGCATGCTACAAATCGGGGGATCCCCCCTCCGAGTTGTTACTACAAATCGCATCGTGAGAATGGGCCTTTAGATTTATTTTGGCAGATCCTGTGTCAAATTCAACTCCATAGATCATCTCGTTTTCATCATAATCGTGCTTATGTTAGAAATGTATCAAAACTCTGTCGAATTTTACAGTTATGAATTTGACTGTTCTTGTGGTATAGGATTTCACATTTTAGTATGTATGTTATAATAAACTAGAATGGTAGTTAATCAAATATGATTGGTACAGAGGAGATAAATATAAGTATAAAGAGGCAAATATTTAGGAACAATTGTTCATGTCCTGAAATGAGACTGTCCGTATTTTTGTCGAGGGGATTTCTTCGACTGTTCGAGTTTTTGATGAGTTCCTGTCCGCATTTTTAGCGTGCATAGTAAAAAGCGAAGTGCAATTACTTTGCAAATGTACTATAGCAATGTCTAATCGGCACTGATACTAGTGTTCATGTGTAGGGCCGAATGATGACTTCATTATTCCAGTGGGTTTCATATCTCAGAACCCACACTACGGCGCCATGATCCGTTTCATTTTCATGTTGTCGTATAGTTTTTAAATAGTTTTAAGAATATCAGAGGAAGAATCATTCCAAGAAATATTCGTAGGCCCACAACCAGTCCGCAGAAGATCCACGAAGAAATCCGCAAAGTTCGCAAAGCCTAACATATTTCACTGCCAACTTTTTTACCAAATGGAGGTTCAACCTCCAGCGGCACAGGGACGAACCTACTGAAGCATCGTTCGGCTGTTCAATTTGCAGTAGACCATTCAAAGTGAAATGATCCAGAGATACATACACCAAATATCGGAAATTCAATTTCCGATATCGAGAATTGCAATGTCCGATATCGGAAATTCGGAGACAATTTCCGATATCGGAAATTCAATTCCCGATATCGAAAATTCAATTTCCGATATCGGAAATTCCAATTTAGTTTTCGTAAAGCTTTCAGAGCTTTCATTTCCGATATCGAAAATTCAGTGACAATTTCTGATATGGGAAATTCTATTTCGATATCGAAAATTGTCACTTAATTTCCGATATGGGAAATTCTATTTCCGATACCGGGAATTGCAATTTCCGATATTGGAAATTAGAATTTCCGATATCGAGAACTGCAATTTCCGATATCGGAAATTCGGAGACAATTCCCGATATCGGAAATTCAATTCCCTATTTCGAAAATTCAATTTCCGATATCGGAAATTGTCACTGAATTTCCGAAATCGGAAATTGCAATTCTAGTTTTCGTAAAGCTTGCAGAGCTTTCATTTCCGATATCGGAAATTCAGCGACAATTCCCGATATGGGGAATTCTATTTTCGATATCGGAAATTGTCACTTAATTCCCCATATCGGAAATTCTAATTCCGATATCGGGAATTGCAATTTCCGATATTGGAAATTAGAATTAATTCGGAATAAAAAGCACTTTGGCTTGCCATACTTTAAGTGTGTCGACAGGGACAACAGTAGTATATAGAAGACGGTAACCCTCTAGTTGACCTTTGCCCTCGGACATTTGCATATCACGTGACAGAGGTCAAAGGTCAATGAGTGCACTTGAGCTGACCTGTATCCTTTCATCTCGTCTCTGACCGTGGATCATGTTTAGACATGTTATGGCTGGGTTTTTTCCATCACGGGGAGTGCGCATGTGTATGATGTCACTTCCGGTCTGCGTGAATCGGGCGTGACCTATGCATGTACTGACTTGTATTTGGGGTTTTTCCATCACGGGGAGATCACGTGATAGTTCAAGGTTATATTGAATGATAGGAATGCGTGTACTGACCTTTTCATCCGGGGTTTACATCCGGGGACACCTATATCCGGGTCCTTTAGCTGTGTGTTCCATACGGGTTCACACGGGTTCACACTGGAACAGCCGGGTAGTTTAGGATTGACCTATATCCGGGTCCTCTAGCAATACCATTTATGGGATGCATGTACTGACTTGTATTTGGGGTTTTTCCATTACGGGGTGATCACGTGATAGTTCAAGGTCATATTGAATGATAGGAATGCATGTACTGACCTGTTCATCCGTAGTTTACATCCGGGGACTTATATTCGGGTCCTTTAGCTGTGTATTACATACGGGTTCACACGGGAACAGCCGGGTAGTTTAGAATTGACCTATATCCGGGTCCTCTAGCAATACCTGTAGTGTGTAGCATTACATCCGGGTTTTTGTACATCCGGGTTCTTGTACATCCGGGGTCTGTCAGGGTGATGTATAAAAGTGGGGATTTTCATGGAATGGCTTCATTCATTGCCCTGCCGACCGGAGCTACCTGACCAGCCTGAGCCAGCCTACCTGAGGAGTGACCAGCCTACCCGAGGAGTGACCTGACCAGCCTACCATTGGAGCCTGAAGCCAGACCGATAGCATGAGACGTGGAGAAGATTTTCCAGGGGATCCAGGAGCGCCTCCGGCTGAAGTCTTACCCGAAGACGAGCGTGTGAGTGCGTTGTACCGCCGTCACAGTAGTATACAGCAAGCATATAGACTCCCATTGACCTGGCGTAATAATCTGGCGTCGAGGTCAAGTGCATTATAGTACGGGGGAAAACCGGCAAAAGAGTGCGCCGTCTAAAAAAGAAGGCCGTCTCATGTGGAGGTCATGTGGAGGTCACGTGATGGTCAAGTGCATGGGGCATGTATTCCTCCACAGTGATGTGGTCTGGCGGTGATGTGGTCTGCCTCCGCGGAGAGAAATTAGTCCCCAGATTTCAAATACGCTGCATGGACCGATTGGGTCGAGTGAGGTGTCAAAGTGAAGCGCTCCTCCAGGACCATATGGAATGCATGTACAGACTTGTATCTGGGTTTTTCCATCATGCGGCGGTCACGTGATTAGGAGTGCATGTACGGACTTGTATGCCGTCCATTCATTTGAGCCGAGGACTTGGGGTCCCTACGGAAGGATTGTGCAAGTCATGTGTGGGTGTATGTAAAATTAGGATTTGTCTCGAAAATATAAAAAGCGGAACACGGAATATGGAAATGGAATAGGTCTTTGGATTATGGACGCGGATATTCTCTAATGGACGACGGCTGGATTATGAATGACGGACTAGACGCTTGTAATTTACCGCTACAGTAGAGGAAAAACCCCTATCAACCCTATCCCAAAGGGCTAATATCGGTCCCCGGGCTTATCGGGGTCTACCTATCAAGTCAATCGGGTGGGTGCATGTAAAATGAGGATTTGTCTCGAAAATATAAAAAGCGGAACACGGACTTTACCGCTACAGTAGAGGAAAAACCCCTATCAACCCTATCCCAAAGGGCTAATATCGGTCCCCGGGCTTATCGGGGTCTATCTATCAAGTCAATCGGGTGGGTGCATGTAAAATGAGGATTTGTCTCGAAAATATAAAAAGCGGAACACGGACTTTACCCCTACAATAGAAGAAAACCCCTATCAACCCTATCCCAAAGGGCGAATATCGATCCCCGGGCTGATCGGAGCCTGGGTGCAGGGTGGGTGTATGTAAATTTAGGATTTGTCCCGAAAATATAAAAAGCGGAACACGGACTTTACCCCTACAATAGGAGAAAACTCCTATCAGCCCTATCCCAAAGGGCTAATATCGGTCCCCTGGCTTATCGGGACCTGCTCAGAGAGGTAGGGTGGGGAGTGGGTGCATGTAAATTTAGGATTTGTCCTGGAAATATAAAAAGTAGAACACGGACTTTACCCCTACAATAAGGGAAAACTCTTATCAGCCCTATCCCAAAGGGCTAATATCGGTCCCTGGCTTATCTGGGCCTGCTGAGAGAGGTAGGGTGGGGGGAGTGGGTGAATGTAAATTTAGGATTTGTCCCGAAAATATAAAAAGCGGAACACGGACTTTACCCCTACAATAGGGGAAAACTCCTATCAACCTTGTCCAAAAGGGCTAATATCGGTCCCTGGCTTATCGGGGCCTGCTGAGAAAGGTAGGGTGGGGGAGTGGGTGCATGTAAATTGAGGATTTATCCCGAAAATATAAAAAGCGGAACACGGAATTTATCCCTAAAATAGAAGAAAACTCCTATCAACCACGTCTAGTGGGGCTTATCGGAGCCTGCCGACAGAGGAAGGATGGGGAGTGGGTGGATGTAAATTGAGGATTTGTCCTGAAAATATTAAAAGCGGAAGACGGACTTTACCCCTACAATAGGGGAAAACTCCTATCAACCTTGTCCAAAAGGGCTAATATCAGTCCCTGGCTTATCGGGGCCTGCTCAGAGGGGTGGGGTGGGGGAGTGGGTGTATGTAAATTTAGGATTTGTCCTGAAAATATCAAAAGCGGAACACGGACTTTACCCCTACAATAGGGGAAAACTCCTATCAACCTTGTCCCAAAGGGCTAATATCGGTCCCTGGTTTATCGGGGCCTGCTGAGAGTGGTAGGGTGGGGGATTAGGAGTAGTGTAGAAAGCAACAGTTTTGGGGCTCCGAGCTCCCGCCTGCCTCATCCCCGAGCTCCGAGCTTCCGTCGTTACGCCTTAACGCCCGTCATTACGCCTTAACGCCATAGCATAGCGCCTTGACGCCATGATATACACAGATGAAAGAAAAACAACAACATCAAGGATGAGAGATGAGAGAACAACAACAACATGTTTTTTCTTTTCATATGGTTTATTCTCCCCTCCAGTACATCATACCCACGCTGGGGGAGCCGCGTTGGGTATGTTTACAATTCAAGAAGACTCTTGTCCAATCAGAGATCGCCATTTGGCGCTGTATCAGTCATATTCGTTCTTGCCCATTACTGCTTTAGATGTTTTCTCGACTGCTCTTGTCCAATCAGAAGTCGCCGTTTCAGAAACTTTCATCCTTGCTCGGTGTGACCTAATCGTCGTCGGGCAGGCCTGGATATTGTTCGGGCAGCATATCCTGAAAGAGTTGTTTGCGCATCCTGATCGCATTTTCCAGGGCCTCAGTGGGTGGTAGCCCCATATCCTCTTCCAAGTGACGCTTGGTCTTCATGATTGTCCTGTGCGTGGGGTCGCCTTTCATTTCAAGCGGTAGTAAGGTATACTGTTCATAGATCGCCATGGCTATTTTCCTGATGCAGGGGCGCATTTGGGTGTACGCCTGTTGTAAGTTATCCTGTCCGGCGTCCTCGATCGCTGCAGCATGAGTATTGATAGCTGCTGTCACAATACGATCCCAGAGGTTCTGCCTCACTTTCCTGGTATGTAGGTTGACTATCTGAGGTCAAGCTCTCCGTATCAGTATATAGACTCTCAGCAATCTCACTTTCCTGGAAAGTAGGCTGACTATCTGAGGTCAAGCTCTCCTTATCAGTAGATAGACACTCATCAATTTCTGTATCGGCTTCTTGTGCCTCGGAGTCTTCAATCCCATGTATATTTTTCTCGTGTCGCATCATATCGTAACGTCTGGTGAACGTGCATTGGCACTCAGAGCAAGTATAAACCATATTGACGGTTGAATATCGACTGTGCGTGTTTTGGCAATACACTTGCTTTTATAGACAGTAACGGCCGTCAACGCTTAGCTTAACGCTTCAACGCCCTGGTGAACTAGCTCAGAAGCCCTGAGTGTCATGGAATTGCCTCCAATACATCGAAATGCAATGACGCCCATCAACGCCCGTCGATACGCCTTAACGCCCGTCTCAACGCCCGTCAACACCCGTCGTTACGCCTTAACGCCCGTCTCAATGCCGTAACGCCCTATCTTTACGCCTTAACGCCCGTCTCAGCGCCTTAACGAGCGATAAAGCCTTTGAACTCTGAGTGCACTTTCGGTCACGTGCGCGACCGAAAGCGCACTCAGAGTTCAAAGGTTAATCGGCCTCCAAAACCCCTTTATCGCTCGTTAAGGCGCTAAGACGAGCGTTAAGGCGTAAAGATAGGGCGTTAAGGCATTGAGACGGGCGTTAAGGCGTAACGACGGGTGTTGACGGGGGTTGAGACGGGCGTTAAGGCGTAACGACGGGCGTTGACAGGCGTCACTGCATTTCGATGTATTGGAGGCAATTCCATGACAATCAGGGCTTCTGAACTAGTTCACCAGGGCGTTGAAGTGTTAAGCTAAGCGTCAACGGCCGTTACTGTCTATAAAAGCAAGTGTATTGCCAAAACACGCACAGTCGACGTTCAACCGTCAATATGGTTTATACTTGCTCTGAGTGCCAACGCACGTTCACCAGACGTTACGATATGATGCGACACGAGAAAAATATACATGGGATTGAAGACTCCGAGGCACAAGAAGCCGATACAGAAATTAATGAGAGTCTATCTACTGATAAGGAGAGCTTGACCTCAGATAGTCAGCCTACATCCCAGGAAAGTGAGATTGCTGAGAGTCTATATACTGATACGGAGAGCTTGACATCAGATAGTCAGCATACATACCAGGAAAGTGAGGCAGAACCTTCCTTCTGGGATCGTATTGTGACAGCAGCTATCAATACTCATGCTGCAGCGATCGAGGACGCCGGACAGGATAACTTACAACAGGCGTACACCCAAATGCGCCCCTGCATCAGGAAAACAGCCATGGCGATCTATGAACTGTATACCTTACTACCGCTTGAAATGAAAGGCGACCCCACGCACAGGACACTCATGAAGACCAAGCGTCACTTGAAAGAGGATATGGGGCTACCACCCACTGAGGCCCTGGAAAATGCGATCAGGATGCGCAAACAACTCTTTCAGGACATGCTGCCCGAACAATATCCAGGCCTGCCCGACGACGATTAGGTCACACCGAAGAAAGATGAAAGTTTCTGAAACGGCGACTTCTGATTGGATGATTGGACAAGAGCAGTCGAGAAAACATCTAAAGCAGTAACGGGCAAGAGCGAATATGACTGATACAGCGCCAACTGGCGGCCTCTGATTGGACAAGAGTCTTCTTGAATTGTAAACATACCCAACGTTCCGCGGCTCCCCCAGCGTGGGTATGATGTACTGGAGGGGAGAATAAACCATATGAAAAGAAAAAACATGTTGTTGTTGTTGTTCTCTCATCTCTCATCCTTGATGTTGTTTTTCTTTCATCTGTGTATATCATGGCGTCAAGGCGTTATGCTAGGGCGTTAAGGCGTAACGACGGGCGTTAAGGTGTAACGACGGAAGCTCGGAGTTCGGGGATGGAGTAGTCGGGAGCTCGGAGCTCGGGGATGAGGCAGGCGGGAGCTCGGAGCTCGGAGCCCCAAAACTGTTGCTTTCTATACTACTCCTAATCCATCCCCTACCACTCTCAGCAGGCCCCGATAAGCCAGGGACCGATATTAGCCCTTTGGGACAAGGTTGATAGGAGTTTTCCCCTATTGTAGGGGTAAAGTCCGTGTTCCGCTTTTGATATTTTCAGGACAAATCCTAAATTTACATACACCCACTCCCCCACCCTACCTCTCTCAGCAGGCCCCGATAAGCCAGGGACCGATATTAGCCCTTTT
Organism: Hanleya hanleyi; assembly: GCA_036873755.1. Lineage (NCBI taxonomy): Eukaryota > Metazoa > Mollusca > Polyplacophora > Lepidopleurida > Hanleyidae > Hanleya > Hanleya hanleyi. The sequence continues at coordinate 33,573 of JAVTVY010016007.1, forward strand.
GGACAAGGTTGATAGGAGTTTTCCCCTATTGTAGGGGTAAAGTCCGTCTTCCGCTTTTTATATTTTCAGGACAAATCCTCAATTTACATGCACCCACTCCCCATCCTTCCTCTGTCGGCAGGCTCCGATAAGCCCCACTAGACGTGGTTGATAGGAGTTTTCCTCTATTTTAGGGATAAATTCCGTGTTCCGCTTTTTATATTTTCGGGATAAATCCTCAATTTACATGCACCCACTCCCCCACCCTACCTTTCTCAGCAGGCCCCGATAAGCCAGGGACCGATATTAGCCCTTTTGGACAAGGTTGATAGGAGTTTTCCCCTATTGTAGGGGTAAAGTCCGTGTTCCGCTTTTTATATTTTCTGGACAAATCCTAAAGTTACATACACCCACTCCCCCACTCTACCTCTCTCAGCAGGCCCCGATAAGCCAGGGACCGATATTAGCCCTTTGGGATAGGGCTGATAGGAGTTTTCCTTATTGTAGGGGTAAAGTCCGTGTTCCGCTTTTTATATTTTCGGGACAAATCCTAAATTTACATGCACCCACTCCCCACCCTACCTCTCTGAGCAGGTCCCGATAAGCCAGGGGACCGATATTAGCCCTTTGGGATAGGGCTGATAGGAGTTTTCCCTTATTGTAGGGGTAAAGTCCGTGTTGCGCTTTTTATATTCTCGGGACAAATCCTAAATTTACATACACCCACCCTGCACCCAGGCCCCGATCAGCCCAAGGACCGATATTAGCCCTTTGAGATAGGGTTGATAGGGGGTTTTCCTCTACGGTAGGGGTAAAGTCCGTGTTCCGCTTTTTATATTTTCGAGACAAATCCTCATTTTACATACACCCACCCTTGACTTGCAAAATCCTTCCGTAGGGACCCCAAGTCTTCGACTCAAATGAATGGACGGCATACAAGTCCGTACATGCACTCCTAATCACGTGACCGCCGCATGCTCGACCCAATCGGTCCATGCAGCGTAATTGAAATCTGGGGACTAATTTCTCTCCGCGGAGGCAGACCGCATCACCGCCAGACCACATCACTGTGGAGGAATACATGCCCCATGCACTTGACCATCACGTGACCTCCACATGACCTCCACATGAGACGGCGTCCTTTTTGAGACGGCGCACTCTTTTGCCGGTTTTCGCCCGTACTATAATGCACTTGACCTCGACGCCAGATTCTTACGCCAGGTCAATGGGAGGCTATATGCTTGCTGTATACTACTGACAACACTTACAGAGCAGTCTCTGTGGACACACTTAAAGGGTTATTTCAACACTTTACGAGTAAGTTTCAAAACTTTAGTTTTAAGCACCAAGTGTCTCAAAATGGTCATGTGGAGATCATCTATGTCGTACCACCGCAATAATGTAAAATACAGCATCTTGGCTGACAAGTTGCTTTGCTTTTGAGATTTGGATTTTGTTTTTTATATCATTGCAAATTCTGAATATACCAAAACTACAATGCTTACAAAAGGAAAAAGAAGTGTTTCAAAAATTATCATGCAGACTATCATTTTTTTTTTACAAGTTGTATTCCTTGCCAATGTCTCAGTATGTACGAAATATTGACGTAAAGGACGCTGTACATTCGAGCCACAAATCGTCCCCAGTTTGAGGTGCTAAAAATAATCCTTCCCCAAAATAAAATATTACCTATTAAAGAAACATTTTGACTGGCATAAACATCCACATTTTGATATACACAAAATAATTCCAAGACATTGAGTATCACGGTTCTCGAAGGACAGGGCCGGGAAGTATTACTGTAAAATCGCTGATTTTAGGTGAAGACGTCTATTTCTCTCTGTAAATATATTCATGTTACATTCGAACATAACAGAACTTGCCCCGGTCCGCAGCTACATACTTGAACAATCTCTTGGAACTTGATCAATTTATTGGGACAAAGGATAAAACTAATCCTGCATGGGTATGACCATGCACTCTTAATGTTTTCTGTTCGGTTCAACGTTTTCGAATTGCACGAAAGTATACACCAATTCACGACCGTATCTGAAAATCACGATACTCGCTGGCTTGGAATTATTCGGAGTATACATTTGTATTTTTTTTCATAGGTCATATTTTTCATTAGTTCCTAGTTCCAATCACATCCTTTGGGTGGTACGCCATAGTAATATCGAAGGTTTAAATTTACGGGTATATGTATTTTCATCTTCTGATGAATGCATATTTATTTTGGGTGTCCTCGCAAATTCTACCTGTTAAAACATGTATAAATTTACATTATTGTTTAATATCCCATAACACCAGGTTCAGGATATGCTGTACCGTATTTCTTGCCAATCTCAATATTTCTATATGCCGGTATTGGCGAAAATGTTATACATCGTAATTTCTCCGTGCATGTAAAAAACTGCATCCACAGGTAATTTTAATTATTTTTTTTTATATGTTGTGCAGAACGGAATGTGTTCTCTCAATTTCGGTGTCGTCGGATGAAAATATAAATTACATGTGATTTATATTTACCGGTACATTTTTTTTGCAGAAGCAAATTCGGAAATTGCCGTACCTCGTGCCAATCTCGATATATCGGCACAATTTTGGATCTTGAATTTTCACCTTTGTAAAATGTTTAATTTGGATTGTGAAAGCATACATTTTCGGGTATAAATTGTATTGCCTTCTATCTTAAATTCCAAGTTCGGAATGTACCGTACTTGTCAATCCCGTGGTTTTCTTGATTACACCTTAGGGTGTCGACGAATACCTGCTTAAGTTATACAGGCAATTTGTTTGCCTATTTCGTATTTTAAATGCCGACTGGATGCGTTGACTTCATCTAAAATCCAAGTTTAAATCAATAAAATCTGCATGTTATACATGGAAGTCGTAGCCAATTCCAAACATTAGATGGTTAAGTTTCGTTGTAACCTAAGGCACTGGCAAACTGAAATCACAATAATTGCACCTGTAGAGGAGATCCAAATTAGTGATATTCTCCATAGTGTATAACTGCTTTTAGCCAGAAAAAAAGAAGGATACTGAGTCTAAAATGCAAGAGAAATTGTTGTCTTGCATCGTGACATCCAATTATTGGGCAGTCATCTTTGCACTGAAAGAGGCATCGATGTTGACACTTCTGTCTTTCCTTTGTTGGACGATTCATATTTCATCAGGAGAGTGATATGTGCACAAATAACATCCATATTGTGCATGGAAAATTGGGTAGCACGTCGAAAAGTCGTACAGCGCGATTTTCTACCTCTTCACAAAGGCGCACAGTGTCACATCGAAAAGGGGCACAGTATCAGTTATGAGTGCGCTTTGCATCTCGACCTCTGCTGAGAACGTGGAAGAAAATTACACGCTTATTTCTACATATTAATAATGAGAACTAATAAATGAATAAATATATGTCTTTTATGTACTTATGAAAGTGATATTATATGGAGAAATATTCCATCCTTTTTACAAAATTTCTTATATTTTCTTACCTCACTATCGCTAGAGTGAAAGCATGCGACACTATAATGGCTGTTTTTGTCTGAATTTATTCCCATTACCTTGATTATTCAGTTATGGTCTAGAATTGTCGCCAACACATGATGGTCTCTTCTGCTTGTCTTCCTATCGCCTTGGAATGTTGCCAAGATGACAATTGTTTGTATGTGTCATCAGCGATTTTGTCAGGAAGACGTACAGTTCCATCGTCATAAATATATCCCAGCCGGACAGGCTTACACACTGTGAAGTAGCTAAAGCGATTTTGATGTGAGCGGCGGTGATACTAATTTTGTGAAAATATATGGGGAGTAGAGGAAAATGTGATCATTTGGGCTCAACTCGTTGAATCAAAACGAGAGATGTTATATATCAAAATAAAGCCCATGCTTTTAACTAGAGCAAGAAAATAATACAAAAAATAAAGAAAAATTTTCGACGTCACAATGACCTCATAATTACTCCAATCGGTCCTGGGGATGGGAAATCATGACCACCACTAATCTATTTGACCTATTTCCAAAATGAAACAAAACTATGAACTAAAAATTTTTGCCATTATATCTTATCATATACTGTGGTCATTTTAAATCATTGTGAAGAAGCTTAGTGACAAAGAATCATGACATCACAAAGATAGCTATCCTCAATAACATTTAGACATTTTTGGGAGTTGGGATACACTTCCCGTCCTTTTAAGGACGTTCTTCACCTTAAGAAATTGACGTCAGAATTTTTTTCAAATTTTACGTAAATGTACCTGGGGAATATACAAATTCATTTTGAGAAAAAAATTACTAGGTCACCGAACTCATCTCTGAGCTCGTGACGCCACCTATCGGGCGTTTTTTTCAATTTAGTAAAAAAATGTGAAAAATTTAGGTTGTACGATTTTGCTCTAAAAATATCCACACTTCATCAAATGCCAATAAGTGTGTTTTGTTTATGTCCACATGGCCTATACAATTGAAACTGAACCAAATTAATCTCAGTTCTATGTCATTTCTCTGTGAAATGGTCGAACTACGCACGCCTATAGCAAATTTTTCCATCCCAATAATCGAGAAGTCCCGATTAATTTTGATGTTTCCGACGACAGAATTTTTGTATACTTTCAAAATAGATAGATATTTTTCTCTTCTCAATTACTAAGCAAAAAAAAAAGGTGGTGGTCACCGAACTCGTTTGGATTCTCTCGAGGTCACCCGAAGAAAATGGCGGGAAATCAGATTCAGGGGAGACAACCCATACTCTTCCATCTTCCGTCACAACGTCAACCTAACGCCAGACCCACGACAGTGTTTGCGCGTGAACTTACATCTCGTAGACCGAACGTTCAGTTTCGCTAAGCTAAGCTCTGATGCGACTTTAGTTCGGGAGCTACAAGGGGTCACCTTGCACCCCCCCCCCCCCACTACAGACCGAAACTATGTTTTTTATGTGCTTTAGGACATGTCAAAGAAGAAACAACTTGTTAACAGTCGATAAACTGGGACTCACTACCCCTTTAATCACTTTGAAATTATCCCTGTGTTAATAAGTACAATTTTTGTGAAAATAGGGGGTAGGGTTACAAGAATAGTCTTATCTTCCATAATTATCATCCAATCTTTATGATGTTGGCCACATATTATTCAGCATTGATTGCTGCATCGAATATTTACAAGATACTATCACTATTTGATGCGTATGACGTCACACAGGGACCATACAGACAACAGTAGGAGTAGTAACGAAAGCGGGCGTTTTGGAGGTGCGTGAGGGTGTGCTTCAGCGATTGAGGGACCATTGTTGGTCCGAATGCGTCGTGTGAGGTGTCAAAGTGAAGCCCTCGGTATGTAGACCACGACTTGAGGGATCTCCACATGATCTGTGACGTCATTGGTGACGTCATCAGTAGGAGTAGTAGCCAAAGTAGGCATTTTGAGGGTGTGAAGGAAGGTTTTGGGATAGAGATGGACCATCCGTGGTCTAAATGGACCGTGTGGGGTGTCATCTTGTAACTCTCTGCATGTAGACGACGAATGGTATGGTTTTTGTTGGAAGTCGCATCGTGCTACTCATGCGCAGTTGAGCAGTAGTAACAAAAGGTGTCATTTGGGCGTGGGCAATGACATGTTTGGGCAATCAAGGAACCCATGTTTGGTCCAAATGGACAGGTTGGGGTATCCTAGTGAAGCTTTCGTGGGATAGACAGACAGGCGTATTTTTTATTGGAATTCAGGCTAATCTACGCATGCGCAGTTGGGGTGTAGTAAGTAAAGTGGTCATTCTGGAGGTGCGCAGGGGTATATCTGAGAGATTGAGGTCATATATCTCATCCAAAGATGGAGTGTAGGGTGTCATCTTGAAACTCTCGTGGTGTAGACCACGACTTGAGGGATTTCTATGTCATCTGTGACGTCATTGGTGACGTCATCAGTACGAGTGGTAAAGAAAGCGGCCATTTTAGGGGTGCGTAGTGGTGTGTTTGAGAGATTGAGGGACCATTCTTGGGACGTGTGGGGTATGATATCGAAGCTTTCGTGGAACAGCGTCCGACTGGTTCGGTGTGTCATAGAAGTAGGGGATATGGCTAGCATGCGCAGACAGCAAATAGTGGAAAAGGGGCACTTGAATGGGATTTTAGACTCGAGGTGGTGGACCATTCGTGGTCCGAATGGTTTGTGTGGGGTTTCGTAGTGAAGGACTCGTGGGGTAGCGTCGGATTGGACTGGTATTATCGCACGCATCCTGGTGTACCATATGCGCTACAGGCTATAATGTACAGGGTGCACCACAGGTACGTGCGCATGCCTGCAATGACATCGCTTTCTATCTCCAACACCTCCAAGCTTCGACCCCAAGAGCTCCGAGCTCCAAGAGCGCCGACTTCAAGAGCTACGAGCTCCAAGTTCTCAACCGACCCATCCCACAGCTCCGAGCTCTGTAGTTTCTCAAATGGCGACTTCTGATTGGATAAGAGCTCTATACTACTGTCAGACTGCACATTTGCAGAACGATGATACTAGGCTACACACCAGTCCAATCCGACGCTGCCTACGAGCCATTCGCTACGAAACCCCACACGACCCATTCGGACGCCGATGAAAAGAGGCCTTTGGCCTATCGGAACTATCGAGGTTTTCTTAAATAAAGTGTATTATTATTATTATTACCACGGATGGTTCACCTCGAGGCTAAAATTCCATTCCAATGCCCCTTTTTCACTATTTGCTGTCTGCGCATGCTAGCCATATTCCCTACTTCTATGACACACCGGACCAGTTGGACGCTGTTCCACGAAAGCTTCGATATGATACCCCACACGTCCCATTCGGACCAAGAATGGTCCCTCAATCACTCAAACACACCACTACGCACCCCTAAAATGGCCGCTTTCGTTACTACTTGTACTGATGACGTCACCAATGACGCAACAGATGACATGGAAATCCCTCAAGTCGTGGTGTACACCACGAGAGCTTCAAGATGACAACCTACACTCCATCTTTGGATGAGATATAGGACCGCAATCTCTCAGATATACCCCTGCGCACCTCCAGAATGACCACTTTACTTACTAAACCCCAAATGCGCATGCGCAGATTGGCCTGAATTCCTATAAAAAAACACGCCTGTCTGACTATCCCACGTAAGCTTCGCTAGGATACCCCAACCTGTCCATTTGGACCAAACATGGGTTCCTTGATTGCCCAAACATGTCATTGACCACGCCCAAAATGACACCTTTTGTTACTACTGCTCAACTGCGCATGAGTAGCACGATGCTACTTCCAACAAAAACCATACCATTCGTCGTCTACATGCAGAGAGTTACAAGATGACACCCCACACGGTCCATTTAGACCACGGATGATCCATCTCTACCCCAAAACCTTCCTTTACGCCCTCAAAATACCTACTTTGGCTACTACTCCTACTGATGACGTCACCAATGACGTCACAGATCATGTGGACATCCCGCAAGTCGTGATCTACATACCGAGGGCTTCACTTTGGCACCTCACACGACGCATTCGGACCAAGAATGGTCCCTCAATCGCTCAAGCACACCCTCACGCACCCCCAAAACGCCGCTTTCGTTACTACTCCTACTGTTGTATGTATGGTCCCTGTGTGACGTCATACCCATCAAATAGTGATAGTATCTTGTCAATATTCGATGCAGCAATCAATGCTGAATAATATGTGGCCAACATTATAAAGATTGGATAATAATTATGGAAGATAAGACTATTCTTGTAACCCTACACCCCTATTTTCACAAAAATTGTACTTATTAACGCAGGGATAATTTCAAAGTGATTAAAGGGGTAGTGAGTCCCAGTTTATCGACTGTTAACAAGTTGTTTCTTATTTGACATGTCCAAAGGCACATAAAAAACATAGTTTCGGTCTGTAGTGGGGGGGGAGGGGGGTGCAAGGTGACCCCTTGTAGCTCACGGACTACTTTTCTTTCTGTTTTCTTTTTAAGTATATTTGCCAGATTTGTCTAAACATCCTTACACTCGCGGCTTCTTAAAAAACAACTTCGATTATGTCTTGTATTTCAGCCGGATACTAAAACCAGCACACTTGCTTTTTCTTGATTCATTGGATAGTGACTTTGTCTAGGATGCTATTTTAATATATACCTGTTGAAGTAAATATTATATTCCGACGGGAATTTGAAACATTTTATAGGCAAGTAGTTACATTGTAACAAAGTGTAAATATCCAGAAAGTAAACTGATACTTTCCGTAACTTGTATGAATATATAATAGGTTCATACGAGCGAGAATGGCAACATTGTGGTATTTTCTCTACTATCAGAACTGTCAACAGAATAGATAAACTGTGGATATAAACTGAGACCACTCAATCATAAATGTGGTAAGTACATGTCAGAGGAAAACTCAAGAGTAACTCAGAGGAGACAATTCATCATATCTCCATGATCATTGACCTCACACAGCTTGGAATCGGAGCAGCTAAGAGAAAATCTGTCACTGCATTTGTATTTTTAATCTGTGACAGTCTGCTGCTTGAAATGAAATGGAGTGGGCGATAACAAACACATCGTCATCGCAAATTCGAAATGAGAGACAAAACAAAAAAACAAACAACACAGAAATTCAGGTCATCGACAAATACATATATTTGCACGTATTATCTCAGTCATTATATAATTATCATTGGTGAATCGAAAAGCTTAAACTAAATAATTATGAGACGATCGAACGGAAGTACAAAGTTTGTCATTGCGCACATTCATAATGTCGGTCTTATATTCTGTAATATTTCAATTTCGAGCACAGATACGTTTTATGGAGGATAGTGGCAATTAAGCGGCCCCCAAGAGGGCAGGTTTTTTTCATAGTTTCCTACGAGGCCTCATCTCGAATCAACACATGCAGTTGTTGCATTGAAGCCCCTGCAGGAATGATCATTATTTAATTAAGTAGTCCAGTTTGTGTCACTGCTGTATGGTACAGCTGACAATTAGCAAAAAATAACTAAGAACGTATGGTAGATGTTTTCAGTTTGTTGATAATACCACTTTTTAAAACCCATAAAATTAATTTCGGATGTTTTCTCTGGATGGAGGGATGAATTGACAAATTTTCATACATTTTTTTAAGTTTCCAAATAAGTTGAAGGGAGTTAATTGACGGGGATTTTTTTGCGAATTCTTATGTCCTGAAATATGACAGGGATATACCCATTCAGATAATATATACTAAAAGAAGGTTAATAGCTATTATTATCCGAAACGGGAAACCAATTGTCTCTTTCCAGCCGCATAAAATTCAGTGTGGAGACACCCCATAGGAAGTAGTCCATAGTTTCGGATTATTGGTTCCCCCTCAAAAATATTTATACATCAGAGCGCCCGGGTCTGACCACATGATAATTATCCTTCCCTTTTTGATAACCAGTATTTATAGTACCAAGCTTCTAGGTACTACCATTTCTTCAAAATGACATATGCGGATGGGTGGCTCGATTGAGCTATATGGCGAATGAGGCCGCGAAGTCAACCTTCGTCAGCCTCAGCTTCGTACGTTTTTCAGGTGTTTAAAAATAGGGTTATGTTGCGTGGTCGACCCCATATTTTGAAATAGCTTTTTTATCTTGCCTCCGGACGGGGAACACTGGAGAGAAATCTTATTGAAATCGATTGTCAAGATTTCTCCAGGAAATGAACGAAATATGGCGTATTTTGGGTCATTTCAATAGATTTTCCAGAAAATTTGGAGTACGTTCCGAGGAAAGAAAATTTATCTCGGGTTAAATTTGCATAACTGGCTTGTATGTTAAATTAATGGTATGAGCATTCCCATGAAGAAAATATGTACTTTTATATGGGTTTTCTGCATGGTTTGGCAACTCGGAAAGACGGAAGGACTATACCAAGGGTCTATTTCCAGCAACGTGGGGTCTACTGTGGACTGCACCCCATATGGTGTGTGCAATTAGCAGCACGACGCCATGATGACGTACGCGCTATGAATACATGCGTGACGTCGTACGCCTCAGCAAGGGTGAGGAACGTCCTTAAAATCATCAAGTCTACGACTACTGTAACAAACTGTATATGGATGAAAAGCTGCCTCAGTGGCCTATCGAAATAAAGGATTTTCGAGACATGACGTCATCATGATGTCATAATAGCCTCGTAATATGCATTCATTTTCACCTATATTTAGTTCAGTTGAATTACTCTACTAAAAGAATAGGGCGGAAGTCGTCACTAGCTCCAGAATAAGGTATCTCGATAGTATTGTACTAAAAAAAATCCAGGTTTAATATATCAGAAGTCTTAGTGAACAATGTTGAAGGAAAACATCGAAATTTGGGAATCAAAATGGCCACCATTCATACAAAAAATCACCATTACGAGCTGATTCAATGAGGCTAGAATCCTTATATATGGTTCTTTGGATGCTTTTCAGAATCCCGAAATATCATGGTATATATGAGAACGACATTAAACGCACAGCCGGTGGGCATGCTGCGCAGGGGTGGTAATTATCATAAAAGTAGATAGAAAAACGAAGGTTCAGCGTCAGGTGGATACATGCATAATCTTTCAAGTCAAGATCATTGTTCATCATATAGAAAATGGCAGCATAATAAAAGTTGCCATGAAACCATGATAAAATCACGAGGATTCATCCAGGGTTTGACATACATGATATGTAAGATTAGCTATCTAATTCTATCCGAGGGTCCTGCTTGATAAGTGCTTTGACGATTTCAAACAACGTAAGGGTGTCTGTAACTGAAAGGTTATCGTTTACCATGCCTTCGCAAATTGTCACTAAGGTTGAAATCTATGCAAAGTAATGTCATATCCTACCTCTATGGTATGCATAAATACATGTATAACTAGACTTTTCATGCATTCTGGCATCAACATTTAATGACTGTACTGTGTAAGTTGGGAACAACAAGGCATTGAGTATATACATTACATAGGGTTTTTTTATCTGTCTGTTGTTTCATTATTCTATGCCTGAGAATATTACAGGGACAGACAATGGATAACGTAACAATACAAAAGCTAGGATACACAGATCAGGAAATTTCCTGAACATGAGTAATATTTATTTTTTATATTTATATTTATTTTTATATAAATTTTCAAAATACTGACATTGCATCTCCATAACCTCGCTTCTATTGCAAATTACTAGTATACTACCATCATCAGATTTCCGTCTAGTTATATACATTTCGCTGAAGATCTCGCTCTTTTCTAAATTGAGGAAATATGTCTCTTCAACGCCCACTTATTTCCGTTCCTAACTCCCTAACTTTCTATGTAAATCTTCCATGTTTCCATTGTTTCTTCGATTTTTCCTCTGCTGTATTTTACTGTATATTCCTTACTATCCATTTTATCAATATCCCAACTAATGCTTCAATTTTATTTGTTCAATATATACGTTTAGAGCATCTAACTATATTTTATCCTGCAGCAAATGAATTGCCAATATGAGTGTCCATTTTAAACATTCATGCCAAGGCATCTTATATGACTGGCATACTCGTGGTGCTCACTTTTATAGCGTAGAGCTCATTTTTGCTCTTAACCACTTATAAAAAGCGAAAACGCGAAAATGCGGAAAACGCGAGAATGAGAAAACGCGAAAACCCGACGAGAAAACGCGAAAATGTTTTCGTGTTTTCGCATCGGGTTTTGGCGTTTTCGCGTCGGGTTTTCGCGTTTTCGCGTTACCATGATAGATGCGAAAATGCGAAAACGCGAGATGGCGGCATCCGGCTTCCATAGATAAGTTGCACCGATATATAGTCAAAAGATGTTTGGTAATCAATTCCCACAAACTTGATTAAACAAAGTAATTCTTCCAAAGGTATTTTCGATGAAACTGTTAAAAAGTAACTATAGTTTTGAAAAGTTATCTTATTGATATACCAGACAAACTGTCCAAATTATTACTGAAAGTTACACTGTCAAAACGCTAATGTTAGATTTAACATCTAAACTGTTGGAGGAAGGAAAGCATTTAGAAAGTGTTGTATTTATCACATATAAGTGTTAAATGCAACATTTTAAGCTGTTGTATCCAACACTTAAAAGTGGTGAATACAACACTTAAATTTGGTGAATACAACATATCCTAAGTGCTTTCCTTCCTCCAACACTTTAGATGTTAAATCTAACATTAGCGTTTTAAGAGTGTAGGAGCCGTAACAACCATCAACTTCCGATAGAAACAGGCAGATGCATGGATCAATAGGCCCAAACCCAGAAATGAACGTTTATGCTTTTCTGTCGACATTTAGTAAGGATGAATACCACTACATTTATTTGCGGAATGTAGCGAATTGGAAGGATCCTTACCCCGTTATGTTTAGAGGGCGCTGAAGAGTATATACCCCGCAGTTTCTCATGAGAATGGTCATGGATTCAACAAAATCATGGCATTGAACCCTTGGAATATTATTTAATTGAATATAGTTCAGTAAATGCCACTTTTATATGAGAACAGCACATACTAAGTCAAGTTTGAAAGTACCGGTATGCAGGTTTGACATATACTTACCCATAAACGCAGGCACTGAAGTTTCAAAGTTTGTTTCATTGAAAATTTTGTCGTTATCCATGCAGTGGTGATTTCATGCGATGTCGATACGGTCAAATGAAATTCTCCTGAATGCTGTATGGGCACTTTGTTAAATAATCATTCGGTTTTCACACACGATAGATCATTAACTCACTCTTTGGATGAGAGGAAATCCCTTTTTCTTAATTTCCGTTCCACAGGCCGCGAGAAGACCCACTCCACAACAATGGAAAAAAGTGTTTGTCAAAACAATGAAATCGAACAGGCGGAATAGTTGAAGTGCACCCTTACGCAAACTTTGGACATTTGCGTTCGATTCTCTCCACTGAGAAAAGAGGTGTGGAATATTTCATCATTATACCAGCGGAGTATTCCACCACATAGCAAGGACTATTCCATTCAATGTTGATGAATTGTCAAAATTATCATAAATGTAAACATGCATAATGGTCATTTCTTGGAATAGCACGATAATTTGATCCATATTTTTCATATTTACAAAATGATCAACAGCTAAAAACCCCGTCCCATGTTGGACAAACTTTAGGAAACAGAGTTGGTGAACGAACCACTGTCACATTCATCGGCACAGCTTTATTAAAGGATTAGCTTGAAGGTTGTGCAAGTGACAGATTAGGATATCTTCCATAAAGAGCTATTTCATCTTCCTTCTTCGATGCGTCCGGTCTGTTCACAAGCTGTTATGACAAGCCTATGTTTATGTATACTATGATTGTCTTTTCGAATTTGGTGCTAATACTGTTATATGGAAAATGGAAAAGGTATTTGGATTACGGACGCGGATATTCTCTAATGGACGACGGCTGGATTATGAATGACGGACCAGACGCTGGTAATACATTGCCGTCATACATATAATACACCTTATCGGTTCCCATATATATGCTGCTTCGCGTTCGTGATCAGATCTTCGACTCCAATCAAGTAACATGTCAGATGCCTCTCGAAATTGCTAGACTTTTACCGTCGAACTTTCCTTTGACTATAGAAATACATTTGTAACTTTTTTTGTTCTGCAGCACGTCGAATGTTTCAGCTTAATTTTCTTGAAACACCTGAACAATCTAGCGTGAAACCGCGTCGATCACGGTAACTGGGAATATATATAAATCAAAATCTGATAGGATCCAAGTTCAAAGGGATGGGGGCCCTATCCTTGAAGTCAAAATCTCATGGAATTTCGAAATCCCAGGAATTTTTTAAACCCCGTGACAGACTATTGACCCCCATATTCGACGTTTATATGAAAAAGGATGTTCTGAAAATTGTTGAGTATGATAACTCTGTGATGGGTAGGCCCTATATCATAAAGAGCAGATCTGCTTCGATAAAGATGCCTGTCCCTACTGGTTCCGAGTAGCAGACGGTGGCCACAGGCCAATCCAAATTGGCCAACATGATTAAAGTATGTCTGATGTCACCATGTGAAGCTCATGAATTCCACGAAAAAGCGGACATCGCTAAAAACAGTCGTTTTTCGCATAAAATTCACTCCACATCCTGGTTTTTTCTATTCGCTTCCTATAACAGAGAAGATGTGGTTTAATCGCGAAATATTTTTCCCGCAATATTTGAACCTGAAGAACACAGGAAATTCGAATTTGTCAAGGAACAAAAGTTGCATTTTACTGAAAACTATTTTGAAACATCTGTAGAAAAGATATGCATGTGACGGGAAGTGTATACTTTGGTAAAAATAAGGGCTCAGAGTTTTAATTTTATAAGTAAAAGGGATAAATTAACCCAAGGAATATTTTTTGGAGAAAATGTGTAATTAATAAAGCTCTTTTACCGAGAAGCGCACTCGTGATTTCGTCTCGAATTTTTGGTGATTCCATCACGGACTAGATTTAACCCCTGTGATGATCGCGTTTTTCTCACGAGGAATTTTTTTTTTCATCCTTGGGTACTGTATGCTAGTAAGAGGTGTCATATAAGAGTAATCAGACTGAAACAGAGCAGCAAACAAATAGACGAGCAACACTAGTCAAGAGTCATGTCCGTTTCAGGTGATTCCGTCACGAACATTTCTAGGCATGATTTACTGAAAATGCTGGATCATCGGTAGATTTTTCATGGATCCGTAAACAGATGTCATATAGAATAGCAAACTAAACATAAAAATACATGGGTATGACCACGGAACTTCCGAGTATACATGGCTTCGAATAAAACATGAGGCACCAAAGGTGCTAGAATCCCTCAGTGTAATATTCTGAAAAAAATTATTAGTTATATCAAGAGTGTGTCTACCATGGCAGAGCAGTGTGATCAACAGCTTATTGAGCTGCTTCACTAAATGCCATATTGTACATGTAAGCAGCGTTTTGTTCGTTTTTTTTTTTTACATTTTTGCTTCTAAGCGCCCAGAACTATTTTTTATAGTAGACGACTGGTTTGTTTAACACTTGACAATTCAGCTTTCCATTAAAGTCTATTATCGTAATTGTCGCCAACCAACGTTTTGAATCTCCAATTATAGAGGCAAACAACAGAGCAGAAGGACGATGGATGCAAGCTACTTTATTCAGAACAGAAACCCAACTATTAAGGCAAGGTTTACTGATAATTTTATCCACACAGGCCACTAAAAATCCTCCCTCCCTACCCAGATTTATTAAAAAAAATGATGCTAAACAGGAAACTTTTTTAACCAAGCTTTGCTTATAGTTTCTGTCCCCCCCCCCCCGCCTGAACCCGACGAAGTCCAAGTATGGCTATAGGGTTCCATCAAAAATATTTGAAATTTCCTTTGGGAGGTAGTTTCAGTTAGCTTTTATCAAACAGAATAGCTTTGGGACGTTTGAAGAAGTCGGAACCAAAATGATCACGCACGTGGTCGTTGTTGTTGTAAATTGCGCCTGTCGCACTTTCGTTATCAAGTTCGATTTAGAGATTTATTTCTCTTTCAGCAAAAACGTCTCATAATTCGTTTATAATTTACTTCTGAAGATATAACCTCTAGCAAGTAAGTCGTTAGTTCAATTTAATATGTCACATCAAGAAAACAGACGTACGTCACCTCAAAGTACCGGTAAAGGTTATGTTCGTCATGAAATGAAAAATGGAGTCTTTTTTCGGCGCGAACATAGATACTTGCGAGATTGATTTCTCGTTTAACAGTCATGTCTATAATTCGTTAATACTTTCAATCTAGAGATACAAGCCATGACGAGTAACTGGTTATTTCGAAGGCGTGAGATAAAGAAAATGAACTACGTCACCTCGAATTTCCGTGGCTCTGGCTGCTGCATCGGCTGCTGGTTGTCACATAAATAAATGAAGTCTGCAATAGGGGTTTAAGCGCGTATGGATACCTGAACTTGCTACTTATACCATAAAGGTTATGAAGACGTGAAAGTGATGAAAATTGCACATTAAGCAATTCCTATAATTAATATCATCACCAACCTTACGTAACTTGAAAAAAACTTGTGGCGATCAAACCTTGGACTATCTTGGACTACATTCGCAGGGGGATCAATCCTTGAGAAAAAAATTACGGGTTGGCCATGCATGGGTTATGTCCCCTGGTATTTCTTGGAGAGCATTGATCATTCGGAACAAAAGGAAGCATAATTTGGTATTCAGGGACAAAGCGGGCAATATTCCGTTGATATTTTGAAAGCAGAATGGAGAGAAAAGTCTGATGAAAAGGGAAACATATGAAACGGGCTGTAGAACTACCTTCAATTATTCTTGGAGCATTCGATTTGTATCGGGTACCTTATTCAGCAAAGACCATTCCATTACCCGAGGGTTCCCGATTGTCAGTAGAATTTGACCAAAGCATAATTCATAAAACTTGTTACCCCTCATTTTAAAATTTGTTTATAAAATGATTCCACTATATCAATAACCCAAAGGATACAAAAGGCACACCTACAAAATACATTCTGTACTGAATAGAAGTTTTGGGCAACTGCCTTCGGTAGTTTTCAAGATATGGAGTGTTAACGAAAATGGTACGGACAGACGGACGGACGGACAGACGGACGGACGGACGGACCCACAACAATACCCCTATGCCCATTCGGGCTGAGGGGTAAAAAGTCTTCACAACGGTGATTCCGTCGTGGTGGAATTCATGCGCTATACCCTGCGTGGAAACGTGGGTGATTCATACAAATGTGATCATGTTTTATTTATTTTTTATGTTTATTTATTTTGGAAGATTATTTATCAGATGTTAAAAAATCCACTGACCGTTCCAGCATTGCCAAACTTCGCACCAGCAATCACAAACTTGAAATTGAGACTGGTAGATATACAGTGCCTTTCACTCCTAAAGATAGGCGTTTTGTCATTGGTGCCGGGCCTCTGGGAGTGAACAAATCGGAGAAGATATGCTATGTCTAACGGGCAACGGCTGCCCCGTGAATATCTACACACGATGTAATCCATCCTCAAACATAGGGTAGTCAGTTATTTGCTCTAGTCTATTGACATACGGTGTAGGAATACGCGTTCTCTGGCCTCAAACGGTCATCCAGAAATATTTCCAACTGCCCCTTCCACAGCGATACGGGATATAGCGCGGTATCTCTGCCCAAACAGTTTACACGATTATAGCTAGACCAGTTGAGTAAATATTGACACGGGCATTTAAATCGTCCCCGATATGCTGGACAAACCGCTGTTCGTTCCGAACCTATACTTAATAAGGGGATATACATCTGAGCGTATAACATCGTACGTAAGAATACACGTAAAGGTTCTGGAGCAGTCTTACAGTTAATAACGGTATACACAACTCGATGTACAACGAACCGATACATTAGAGACCAGCGGTAAGTCTTACTTATTACACGAAGCCTTCTCTCCTTAATAGCGGGAAAGCTAAAATGGTTAATACATAATTTAAAGATCTCATCTCGAGGAACGCGATGGAACAAACGGCGATTTCGTATGTACATTCTCTCAGTCGGTATATTTAGTTGGAAGGGATAGTTCCTCTTTCAAATGTATATAGAGAGACTATAAGTGTATCAGCTGTATTGTGCAAGAATATGTCGGATTGTGAAACCGTTCACCAATGACTGTGACGAGATGTGACGTAGCACGGGGGAATACCCGATATTGCACAATAAGGCGAAATGCAGGTAACCGATTTGATTTTAAGCGAGATGGACCTATACAACTTAGCGTATAACATCGTACGTGAGAATACCCATAAATGTTCTCGAGCAGTCTACAAAGCAGTTAATAGGGGTATATATAACTCGATGTACAACGAACCGATCCACCACTCATCAGAAACCAGCGGTAAGTCTTAAAAAACTCTGTGGTTTATACCGCATATCCCTATAACATTCCCTGATGATGTAATACCTTACCCTCGTCTTGCATGCGCGTTTCATCCATGCTGTACCGCTCAAAGAGGTCCTACGACTCTTTTACCATATACGTCTGTAAACTGTGGCGGAAATCGAAAAGCCCATTCTTTTATCCTCTACGTCACCTGATTTAACTCCGACCTCTAGTCGACCCCTATCCACCTGCTTGCTCCGATGACCCTTCGATGACTCCCGTGTTCCTCGTTCGACCCGCGCCAAAAATAGCTTCGAACTCTCCAGGACCTCGAGCCACCTGCTCGCTCCTATGACCTTGCGTCCCCGACCCGCGCCAAAAATAGATTCGTCCTCCGGATGACCCCATGCACCTGCTCGCTCCTATGACCCTCCGTGACCCTCCGCCCCTCCCATTTTTTTTAGTGACGTCATCGGCTTCCCTGGCTTCCCTAGCTTCCCTGGCCCCGAATCGGTCTTTTATATTCTACTGATGCATGAATCAATAGGATCAAACCCAGAAATGAACGTTTATGCTTTTCTGTCGACAATAAGTAAGGATGAATACCACTACATTTATTTGCGGAATGTAGCGAATTGGAAGGATCCTTACCCCGTTATGTTTAGAGGGCGCTGAAGAGTATATACCCCGCAGTTTCTCATGGGAATGGTCATGGATTCAACAATATCATGGCATTGAACCCTTGGAATATTATTTAATTGAATATAGTTCAGTAAATGTCACTTTTATATGAGAACAGCACATACTAAGTCAAGTTTGAAAGTACCGGTATGCAGGTTTGACATATACTTACCCATAAACCAAGGCACTGAAGTTTCAAAGTTTGTTTCATTGAAAATTTTGTCGTTATCCATGCAGTGGTGATTTCATGCGATGTCGATTTCGCAGAAATCGAGCAATACACGATACAGTCAAATGAAATTCTGCTGAATGCTGTATGGGCAATTTGTTAAATAATCATTCGGTTTTCACACATGATAGATCATTCACTCACTCTTTGGATGAGAGGAAATCCCTTTTTCTTAATTTCCGTTCCACAGGCCGCGAGAAGACCCACTCAACAACAATGGAAAAAAGTGTGTGTCAAAACAATGAAATCGAACAGGCGGAATAGTTGAAGTGCACCCTTACGCAAATTTTGGACATTTGCGTTCGATTCTCTCCACTGAGAAAAGAGGTGTGGAATATTTCATCATTATACCAGCGGAGTATTCCACCACATAGCAAGGACTATTCCATTCAATGTTGATGAATTGTCAAAATTATCATAAATGTAAACATGCATAATGGTCATTTCTTGAAATAGCACGATAATTTGATCCATATTTTTCATATTTACAAAATGATCAACAGCTAAAAACCCCGTCCCATGTTGGACAAACTTTAGGAAACAGAGTTGGTGAACGAACCACTGTCACATTCATCGGCACAGCTTTATTAAAGGATTAGCTTGAAGGTTTTGCAAGTTTTGCAAGCTATTTCATCTTCCTTCTTCGATGCGTCCGGTCTGTTCACAAGCTGTTATGACATGCCACTTTATCAGGGTTGCAGTTCATTTCTGGCACAAGGGGTGCCATACATTGCCGTCATACATATAATACACCTTATCGGTTCCCATATATATGCTGCTTCGCGTTGGTGATCAGATCTTCGACTCCAATCAAGTAACACCTCAGATGCCTCTCGAAAGTGCAAGACTTTTATCGTCGAACTTTCCTTTGACTATAGAAATACATTTGTAACTTTTTTTGTTCTGCAGCACGTCGAATGTCTCAGCTTAATTTCCTTGAAACACCTGAACTATCTAGCGTGAAACAGCGTCGATCACGGTAACTGGGAATATATATAAATCAAAATCTGATAGGATCCAAGTTCAAAGGGATGGGGGCCCTATCCTTGAAGTCAAAATCTCATGGAATTTCAAAATCCCAGGAATTTTTTAAACCCCGTGACAGACTATTGACCCCCATGTTCGACGTTTTTATGAAAAAGGATGTTCTGAAAATTGTTGAGTATGATAACTGTGTGATGGGTAGGCCCTATATCATAAAGAGCAGATCTGCTTCGATAAAGATGCCTGTCCCTACTGGTTCCGAGTAGCAGACGGTGGCCACAGGCCAATCCAAATTGGCCAACATGATTAAAGTATGTCTGCTGTCACCATGTGAAGCTCATGAATTCCACGAAAAAGCGGACATCGCTAAAAACAGCCGTTTTTCGCATAAAATTCACTCCACATTCTTTCGTAGACCATAAAGCATGCTGTTTTTTTTCTATTCGCTTCCTATAACATAGAAGATGTGAGTAGTATAGGGGGTCGGCCTATAGATCCCCTATACTACTGATGTGGTTTAATCGCGAAATATTTTTCCCGCAATTCTTGAACCTGAAGAACTTTTACTGAAAACTATTTTGAAACATTTGTAGAAAAGATATGCATGTGACGGGAAGAGTATACTTTGGTAAAAATAAGGGTTCAGAGTTTTAATTTTATAAGTAGAAGGGATAAATTAACCCAAGGAATATTTTTTTGGAGAAAATGTGTAATTAATAAAGCTCTTTTACCGAGAAGCGCACTCGTGATTTCGTCTCTAATTTTTGGTGATTCCGTCAGGGACTAAATTTAACTCCTGTGATGATCCAATCGCGTTTTTCTCACGAGGAAAAAAATCTTTTCGTCCTTGGGTACTGTATCATGTTAGTAAGAGGTGTCATATAAGAATAGTCAGACTGAAACAGAGCAACAAACAAATAGACGAGCAACACTAGTCAAGAGTCATGTCCGTTTCAGGTGATTCCGTCACGAACATTTCTAGGCATGATTTACTAAAAATGCTGGATCATCGGTAGATTTTTCATGGATCCGTAAACAGATATCATATAGAAAAGCAAACTAAACATAAAATTACATGGTTATGACCACGGAACTTCCGAGTATACATGGCTTTGAATAAAACATGAGGCACCAGAGGTGCTAGAACCCCTCAGCTCTGTAATATTCTGGAAAACAATATTAGTTATATCACGAGTGTGTGTACATGTGGCAGAGCAGTGTGATCAACAGCTTATTGAGCTGCCACACTAAATGCCATATTGTACATGTAAGCAGCGTTTTGTTCGTTTTTTTTTTACATTTTTGCTTCTAAGCGCCCAGAACTATATTTTATAGTAGGCGAGTGGTTTGTTTAACACTTGACAATTCAGCTTTCCATTAAAGTCTATTATCGTAATTGTCGCCAACCAACGTTTTGAATCTCCAATTATAAAGGCAAACAACAGAGCAGAAGGACGATGGATGCAAGCTACTTTATTCAGAACAGAAACCCAACTATTAAGGCAAGGTTTACTGATAATTTTATCCACACAGGCCACTAAAAATCCTCCCTCCCTACCCAAATTTATGAAGAAAAAAAATGATGCTAAACAGGAAACTTTTTTAACCAACCAGCCTAAAGCTTTGCTTATAGTTTCTGCCCCCCCCCCCCCCCCCCGCCTGAGCCCGACGAAGTCCAAGTATGGCTATAGGGTTCCATCAAATATATTTGAAATTTCCTTTGGAAGGTAGTTTCAGTTAGCTTTTATCAAACAGAATAGTTTTGGGACATTTGAAGAAGTCGGAACGAAAATGATCACGCACGTGGTCGTTGTTGTTGTAAATTGCGCCTGTCGCACTTTCGTTATCAAGTTCGATTTAGAGATTTAATTCTCTTTCAGCAAAAACGTCTCATAATTCGTTTATACTTTACATCTGAAGATATAACCCCTAGCAAGTAAGTCGCTAGTTCAATTTAATATGTCACATCAAGAAAACAGACGTACGTCACCTCAAAGTACCGGTAAACATATATGTTCGTCATGAAATGAAAAATGGAGTCTTTTTTCGGCGCGAATATAGATACTTGCGAGATTGATTTCTCGTTTAACAGTCACGTCTATAATTCCTTAATACTTTCAATCTAGAGATACAAGCCATGACGAGTAACTGGTTATTTCGAAGGCGTGAGATAAAGAAAATGAACTACGTCACCTCGAATTCCGTGGCTCCGGCTGCTGCATCGGCTGCTGGTTGTCACATAAATAAATGAAGTCTGCAATAGGGGTTTTAGCGCGTATGGATACCTGAACTTGCTACTTATACCATAAAGGTTATGAAGACGTGAAAGTGATGAAAATTGCACATTAAGCAATTCCTATAAATAATATCATCACCAACCTTACGTAACTTGAAAAAACTTGTGGAGATCAAACCTTGGACTACCTTGGACTACATTCGCAGGCGGATCAATCCTTGAGAAAAAAATTACGGGTTGGCCATGCATGGGTTATGTCCCCTGGTATATCGTGGAGATCATCCCTTACAAAAAAATCTTATAGGATCCTATAAGATTCTGAGAAATCCTATAAGATTCTGAGAAATCCTATAAGATTCTAAAAAATCCTATAAGATTCTGAAAAATCCTATAAGATTCTGAGAAAATCCTATAAGATTCTAAGAAATCCTATAAGATTAAAAAAAATCCTATAAGATTCTGAAAAGTCTTATAAGATTCTAAAAAAATCCTATAAGATTCTGAAAAATCCTATTGGATTTAATAGGATAGAAATATAAAAATCCTATTGGATTTAATATGACACTCCATAGGATTAATTGTATTAATGATATTACCCTTGAAATATACCACAATTTACCACAAAATACTACACCAAACTTGTGGTAAAGTGAGGTATTTTGTAGTAAACTATAGATGGGAGTAGTATATATAGGGCAACTAAAGTTAATTTTCCCCCGGATGTAAAAATGACGTCACAATTGAGGGTGTGGCGCCATCTCTACACTATGGATGCAAGGGAGACAACTCGGGCATTGGGGGGTTATTGGGGGGGTGTGCATTGACAAAAAAAAAAAAAAAGTTCCGGCAAAAAAAAAAAAAAAAAAATGTATTCATGCGCGGTGATGCGGTTTGGCCGCGGTTTTGGCGGTGATTCGGTCTCGGGAAAAAGCTTCCGCGGAGAAAAAGTAGTCCCTAGATAAAATGGTCCGATGGGGTCGAGTGAGGTATCAAAGTGAAGCTTAGGTGAAGGGGCATCTAATGGGTTGGGTGTGGGGTTGACATATCGGCCTTCTGCGCATGCGCGGCGGCCGAAGGGTATGAAAATAGCCTTTTTGGAGCTATGGGAGCCCCTAGTTGACCGATGGGGTCGAGTGAGGTATCAAATTGAAGGTTAGGTGAAGGGGCATCTGATGGGCTGGGCGCGGGGTTGAACTATCGGCATTCTGCGCATGCGCGGAGGCCCAAGGGTATGAAAATAGCCTTTTTGGAGCTAGGAGATTGACTACTGGTCTAGTGGGGTCGAGTGAGGTATCGATGTGAAGCATTCGTGAAGGGGCATCTGATGGGCTGGGTGTGGGGTTGAAATATCGGCATTCTGCGCATGCGCGGTGGCCCAAGGGTATGGAAATAGCGGTTTTGGAGCTAGGGGAGTCCCTAATGGGCCAATGGAGTCGTATGAGGTATCAAAGTGAAGCATTCGTGAAGGGGCATCTGATGGACTGGGCGTGGGGTTGAAATATCGGCATTCTGCGCATGCGCGGTGACCCAAGGGTATGGAAATAGACGTTTTGGAGCTAGGGGAGCCCCTAATGGTCCAATGGGGTCGAGTGAGGTATCAAAGTGAAGCATTCGTGAAGGGGCATCTGATGGACTGGGTGTGGGGTTGACATATCGGCCTTCTGCGCATGCGCGGTGGCCCAAGGGCATGAAAATAGCCTTTTTGGAGCTAGGGGAGCCCCTAATGGTCCAATGGGATCGAGTGAGGTATCAAAGTGAAGCATTCATGAAGGGGCATCTGATGGACTGGGTGTGGGGTTGAATTAGGGTCATTCTGCGCATGCGCGGTGGCCCAAGGGTATGAAAATAGACGTTTTGGCATCTAGGGGAGCCCCTAATGGTCGAATGGGGTCGAGTGAGGTATCAACGTGAAGCCTAGGTGAAGGGGTATTTGATGGCTGGGTGGCTGCATGTAAAATTTTTCCTGAAAAAAAAAATACGGAACACGGACTTTATCGAAAAACCTGGAAAAATGCCTATATGGGGTATGAGGGGTATATAGGTCGCCGGGCTTAACGGGGCTTGTCTATCAACAGAGTTATCTTCCCCTAGTTCCAGGGTGGGTGTATGTAAAAATTTTCCTGAAAAAATACGGAATACGGACTTTATCCTAAATTACGGGAAAATGCCTATATGGGGTATGGGAGGTATAGGACCATCCTGGGAAACGTACTTCTATACATTTGCGGTAGGGTTGTGGGGTCTCGTTTTACTCGTCTCGTCATTTAGAACATGATAGGAAGTGTCCCCGTGCGAATCGGTGAAATTTTTGAAAAAGTACGATATAGCCTCATATAGTCCCATACTGAGGGTATAGGATCAATGTTTGTCCCCCTGGGAAACGTACTTCTATACATTTGCGGTAGGATTGTGGGGTCTCGTTTTACTCGTCTCGTCATTTAGAACATGATAGGAAGTGTCCCCGTGCGAATCGGTGAAATTTTTGAAAAAAGTCACCGAGCCCCATATAGACCCATACTGGGGTATAGGGTCAATGTTTATCCTACTGGGAAACCCACTTCTATACATTTGCGGTAGGGTTGTGGGGTCTCGTTTTACTCGTCTCGTCATTTAGAACACGATAGGAAGTGTTGCGGAGTGAATCGGTGAAATTTTTGAAAAAAGTCACCGAGGCCTGGGTAGGCCCATAGGCCTATACTGCATGGCTATGGGTGTATAGGCCCATACGGGGTGGACATGTTGGAGTCTAGGTGGGCCACTCATGGTCCAATGGGGTCGAGTGAGGTCTTATTTTGAAGCTCTCGTGGAGGAGCACTTGACTACACTAATGGTTCGTCCGTGTTCAATAGTCTGCGCATGCGCAGTCTGGCCGTAGTATAGAAAACAGGCATTTTGGGTGCTATGTAGGGGTGTG
The DNA here is from genome assembly GCA_036873755.1 of Hanleya hanleyi. Taxonomy (NCBI): domain Eukaryota; kingdom Metazoa; phylum Mollusca; class Polyplacophora; order Lepidopleurida; family Hanleyidae; genus Hanleya; species Hanleya hanleyi. Next base: position 58,449 of record JAVTVY010016007.1, read on the forward strand.
TTTGGGTTAGAGATGAGCTAATCACGGTTCGAATGGGTCGTGTGAGGTGTCAAAGTGAAGCTTGTGTGGGGTAGAGTCAGAATGGTGTGTTTTTGAATGCATGTCGCGTTAATCTGCGCATGCGCAGTTGGTTGTAGTAAGTAAAATGGCCATTTTGGGGCAGCGAAGGAAGTTATTTGGGGTCGAGATGGGCTAATCACGGTTCGAATGCGTCCTGAAAGGTGTCATCTTGTAGTTCTCGGGGTGTACACTCCGATTTGAGGGATGTTCGCGTCATCTGTGACGTCATCGGTGACGTCATCGGTACGAGTAGTAGCGAAAGTGGCCATTTTCGGGCAGTACATGAAGGTATTTGGGGTCGAGATGGGCTATTCACGGTTCGAATGCGTCCTGGAAGGTGTCATCTTGTAGTTCTCGGGGTGTACATTCCGATTTGAGGGATGTCCGCGTCATCTGTGACGTCATCGGTGACGTCATCGGTACGAGTAGTAGCGAAAGTGGACATTTTCGGGCAGTACATGAAGGTATTTGGGATCGAGATGGGCTATTCACGGTTCGAATGCGTCCTCGAAGGTGTCATCTTGTAGTTCTCGGGGTGTACATTCCGATTTGAGGGATGTTCGCGTCATCTGTGACGTCATCGGTGACGTCATCGGTACGTAGCGAAAGTGGACATTTTCGGGCAGTACATGAAGGTATTTGGGGTCGAGATGGGCTATTCACGGTTCGAATGCGTCCTGGAAGGTGTCATCTTGTAGTTCTCGGGGTGTACATTCCGATTTGAGGGGTGTCCGCGTCATCTGTGACGTCATTGATGACGTCATCGGTACGAGTAGTAGCGAAAGTGGACATTTTGTGGGTGCGTGAGGGTGAGTTTGGTGTAGAGATGCACCATCCTTAGTCCGAATGCGTCGTGTGAGGTGTCATTTTGTAGCTCTCGGGGTGTACATTCCGAATTGAGGCATGTCCGAAGCATCTGTGACGTCATCGATGACGTCATCAGTAGGAGTATTAGCGAAAGTGAGCCTTTTGGGGCAGTGCAGGAAGGTATTTGGTGTAGAGATGGACCATCCGCGTTGCGAATGCGTCGTGTGGGGTATCATGTTGTAGCTCTCGGAGTATAGACCCTGATTTCAGGGATATTTATAGCATCTGTGACGTCATTGGTGACGTCATTAGTACAAGTTGTAGCGAAAGTGGGCCTTTTTTAGCAGTGAAGGATGTTATTTGGTGTAGAGATGGACCATCCGCGGTCCAAATGGACCGTGTGAGGTGTCATCTTGTAGCAACGCCCACCAACACCATTCTTAATGCTTCAACGCCCTGGTGAAATAGCTCAGAAGCTCTGATATTCCATGGAATTGTCACTAATTCTTCGAAATGCGGTGATGCCCGTCAACGCCCGTCGTTACACCTTAACACTCTAACATAACGCCATGATATAGACCAGAGAGAGAACAACAACAGCAACAACAACAAGGATGACACATGAGAGAACAACAACAACAAGAAGTTTTTTTCATATAGTTTATTCTCCCCAATGTTACATCATACCCACGCTGGGGGAGCCGCGTTGGGTATATTTACAATTCAAGAAGATTCTTATCCAATCAGAGGCCACCATTTGCATGTTTCATATTCGTTCCTGTCCGTTAGATGTATTCTTGTCCAATCAGAAGTCTCCATTTCAGAAAGTGCCATCTGAACCGTTTATTCTAATCATCGTCGGGCAGGCCAGGATACCGTTGAGGCAACATATCCTCAGATAGTTGTTTGCGCATTCTGAGTATCTATCAGCGCATGGGTGAATACTTTCATCCGATGGAGGTGGTGGTCAGTTTAACCACGAAGAACGCAACATTGGTCATTATCTCCACTATCCACTTGGTGTTACAATTCAAGAAGACTTGTCCAATCAGAGGCCACCATTTGCATCTGTCATATTCGTTCCTGTCCGTTAGATGTATTCTTGTCCAATCAGAAGTCTTCATTTCAGAAAGTTCCATCTTCGGCCATGTTCGCTTTGAACCGTTTATTCTAATCATCATCGGGCAGCCCAGGATACCGTTGAGGCAACATATCCTCAGATAGTTGCTTGTGCATTCTGAGTATCTATCAGTGCCTGGGTGAATACATTCACCCGATGGGTTGATCGGTCAGCTTGGTCACGAAGAACGTAACATTGGTCACACTGTCCACTGTCCACTTGGTGTTGGGGCGTTGCAACCGGGCCCATTCCAAGGGATCCACGGTGTTCAGTTTCTCCAGCATCGTCTCTAGCGACACTCGGTTAATGATGGTAAACGGTTGGTCAAATACCTGGATGTTACTGCTCGGGTAAAAGTATCGGACTTGGACTGTCTCTATATGCTGCAGCACATAACCAAACGCCAGATTCAATTTGAAGGCCGTAGTTTGATCTTTGAAGATGGCTTCTACGTAGCTACGTAGACGGGCGAGGTCGGTCAGTCGGAAATTGTAGATATCTTGAATAGGGCGATGACGGTGGAAACAGTGCTGTATCATGGACCAATGGCGCCGATAGATGTCACTCACTGGATGGGCGCCCTGTAAGAGATCGCTAGGAACATTTATGGGCTCGTCCAGAAAATGTTCGATGTTGTCAGACGTATGACTCGAAACCGTAACGGTGGGGTCCGGCTGGATATCCAGGCCCTCCTGGACCGTGGGTATAGGCAGGCTCTTCGTCATCGCATCACCAGTGGCGTTCGTCTCTCCGGGTTCATCTTCACTGGGCCTGACCTTCCGCGGCCCCTCTTTAGTGGAAAGTTGTCGCCCAAACCGTAGAGACGGGGCATGCATCAAACGTTAGTGCTGTCTAAACCGACTGGGTCGTTTGAAGAGTCGACCACAATCATTACATAGTACCGTCGCACCCGCGTGGAGTACCCTCTCATGACGCAGTAAATGATCCTTCCGATTGAATGACCGTGCGCAGATTATACAAGTATATCGGGCATCGTTGTGGATGGAGGCCTCGTGGCGTCGTAACTTATCTAGACGAGTAAACAGCTTCTGGCAAGTTGTGCAAGTGAACATCTTGGTGGTTGACAGAGTGTCTGATGAAACGCCCAGGCCGCTTCCCTTTTATAGCACGCTAGCTGGTGATCTATTTTTAGCACACTCAGTTCAACTATCCCCAAGTCGAGGGCCGAGCCGTGACATCTTCGGTAACATCCGTGTCTCTTTGGTCACCTCCGTACCGTCAACGATCAACATGTAGACATATAGAGTATGTACGGCATGTTATGGTATTCATCAGTGCATGAGTGACGCATTCAGCCGATGGAGGTGGTCGGTCAGCTTGGTAACGAAAAACGTAACATTGGTCACACTCTCCACTGTCCACTTGGTGTTGGGGCGTTGTTGTTGGGCCCATTCCAAGGGATCCACGGTGTCCCGTTTCTCCAGCATCGTCTCTAGCGACACTCGGTTAATGATGGTAAACGGTTGGTCAAATACCCGGATGTTACTGCTCGGGTAAAAATATCGGACTTTTTGGACTGTCTCTTTATGCTGCAGCACATAACCAAACGCCAGATTCAATTTGAAGGCCGTAGTTTGATCTTTGAAGATGGCTTCTACGTAGCTACGTAGACGGGCGAAGTCGGTCAGTCGGAAATTGTAGATATCTTGAATAGGGCGATGACGGTAGAAACAGTGCCGGATCATGGGCCAATGGCGCCGATAAATGTCACTCACTGAATGGTCTTCGTGTAACAGATCGCTGGGAACACTTATGGCTTCGTCCACGAAGTGTACTTTGCCCTCCACGTCGTACAAAATCTGGCCCAAGGTCTTGTCGTCGGAATTTGACTGTTGAATTAGGGCGACACCATCATCGACCCTCGTGCGATGGGTGGGAGTTCCCCCCTGTTTCGATATTGATGCCTACGGGCTCTTCTATCTGCAAACGTGGCTGCGGAACAGGGTGTCGTGTGCGTTGGTGTCGCAGCAACTGGCTGGTCAGTTTGAAAAGCCGACCACATTCTTCGCATGGACGCTTGGGTACTTCATGGCGTGCACGTGTGTGGCGCTGTAAATGATCCGGGCGCTGAAACGACGGTGTACATATCGTACAGTTATACCGGGCGGTTCCTTCGTGCTTGGTAGCCTCATGGCGGCGCAAGTCGTGCAGACGAGTGAATGATTTCGAGCACGTAGTACAAGTGAACATCTTGGTGGTTGACAGAGTGTCTGATGAAGCGGCCAGACCGCTTCCCTTTTATAGCACGCTAGCTGATATCATGTTCGGGCACTTCCGTGTCTCTTCGGATGTAAAAGTCCCCGGATGTAAAAGTGCCCGAATGTTTACGAATGTTCCACCATTCCAGACTTCTATCAGGTCCATGTCCAGAAGCTCTCATACGCCGCCATTTTGGAGCCGCCATGTTGGATCCGCCATTTGGGAACCGCCATCTGGATATGTCCCATAATGCACCGGGTCAAAATACTCGCTTCTGATTGGACGAGAGCTCTGTGACGGATTTTAAATACTCGCTTCTGTTTGGTGTACGTCGCTAAAGGTGACCGGAACTGACCTTTGACCCCGGCGCGCAAAGGTTTCCACCGCACCGCGGTGGAAACCTTTACACCGCGCGCGCCGGGGTCAAAGGTCAGTTCCAGTCACCTTTAGCGACGTACACCAAACAGAAGCGAGTATTTAAAATC